>PRKT01000032.1:509677-550788 GCA_003671525.1 Saccostrea glomerata
TGACCTCTTACTTATCATTCTGTGATTTGACCTCTTACTTATCATTCTGTGATTTGACCTCTTACTTATCGTTCTGTGATTTGACCCCTTACTTATCATTCTGTGATTTGACCTCCTCTTACTTATCATTCTGTTATTTGACCCCTTACTTATCATTCTGTTATTTGACCTCTTACTTATCATTCTGTTATTTGACCTTCCCCTTACTTATCGTTCTGTGATTTGACCTCCAGGCTGTAGTTCTTTTCGGCCTTCTTCACCTGGTCTGAGATCACTTCCTGTAACTCTTTACTGTCCAAACTGTATCTCTTCCTCATCTCATCCCTGAATAATACATATAGGTAGATTATGATGTGTAATTACTTGGTTTCATATGATATAACTAGGTTTCTTATGATATATAATTATGATGTAAATAATTACTAGGTTTATTATAATATATATAATCACTTTGTTATGCTTGGTATTTAGTAAGTATAATTATGATGACTTTACTCTTTTATTTAGTCAGATTAAATCAAATCACCTTATCTCATAGGCATTGGTGTAAGTACGTAAAAGCCTGGTATTGTGAGAAAACTTCAGTTGAAATATTGCACTTTTTTTTTATTCCATTAAAGTTATTTAAGCTTTCAAAAACATTAATTTAGTCAAACTATTGTTTGCACAATTGTAAAATTATAAATATTTTTCTCTTAAGAATAAAGAAAAGATTAATTAAATACATTTGTTGCGAAACACAAGGTCTATAAAGTACACAGAGCCCCAGCTTTATGATAGAGTCAGTGTAATTTACTATCAGTGTGGAAATAGTGTGGGATTAAAACACATTAAAATAATGAAGATGAAGACAAAAGCCAGTAGTGAACTGCGTATGAAAAGATATTTCTGCCAAAGAAAGACCACAGCACAGAGCGATATATTCTGTTCTAGTCGGATTATATATCAATATTTAATGACAAGAATAATAATCCTAGCTGGAGGGGGCACTTCTATTTTGTGGTTAAACTGCATGGAACATAATTTGATTTAATATACCTCCTCATGACAGACAGAAATTGACAAATTCAAAACTCAGTAAACGCTAGTGGCTAGCCACAAAGAAAATCTTCATCCTTCAAATGTCTTCGATCGACTTGTGTTTCTATATCACCTCCAAGAAATGGACAAAGATGTATTGCAGAGCAAAAACCTTGTTAATCTAACTTAATTCTGCGTAAGTGTATGATACCAAGTGACCAGCCCTACTCAATGAAGCTAAAAGCCACCATTACTGAGCAGCCCGTAACACAGTGGGCAATAAATTTACATACTTTTCAGCTTTACTGCTTGATGAACTAGCCATGGAATGATTTTAGCAAATAAGCCTGGAGAGAAGAGTTTTACTTTCCCTCCTTCCACTATTTCTCTGCAGCACATACCCATTTGTAATTATTACTTGACTTAAAATGGCTGATACGAGTAATGTCTAATTAGGACCAATTATTTGTGATAAATTCTACAGAAACACACTGGACACTTCAACCAAGCATGCCATGCATCAGCAGCCCTTTTCAGCAAAAAAAAAACTTACGGCTAAGATTAAAATTTCACAACTCTAATTTGTTGTTCAATAAAAATTTTTTTCCCCCTTAAAATGTTATAAACATTGTACCGAAAAGCAGAATTTTTAGCGAGGATTAAATTTTGCCATTGCTTCTTTAGTGAGAATTTTAAAATCACTAAAATTATACTTCTCACTAAAAATAAAATAACAGTTTTTAAGGACAAATCGCTATATTAACGTCTAAAATTTCCATTTATACAGTAATTTAATGATATAGAAATAAAAGATTTTTTGTGACCTACTACAGCTAAAATATTTTCTAGATCCTTTAACATATTTAACTAGACATTTACTGTTACAAATCTTCATTTAGAATCATTTTGGCAGATCTACTTTATGAAAACTATAAAACTGAATCTGACCAGTTTTATCAATGAGAGGCCTGTTACTGAATGGCTGGCATCATCTTAAGCATGCCGGAAATGCCTGCACAAGAAGAGCGGGACAGGAGATAACTTGGGTGCAAATATCTGAAAATGAAGCTACGTGATCTTATTCAATAGCCTTGACTAAAAACAAGGAATTTGATTAAAGAGAAAATAAACCTGACCAGTGATGTCTTGTTTGGAGCCTCTTTTTATATTATAGTTGTAATTGGTATTGATACGGCTAAGTGATACAGGACGGGGTGCCAAAGAAGATACAAGGCTAACTCTTCTATCAACCACCAGTAGTCACTTACAATATCATCAGGCCTATAACCTGACCTAAATATAACCATCTAATGAGACCTTGACAACTTTATTTCATTCATAAAACCCTCATTTCCTTATTTCTAATTACACAACCTATTGCCTGCATTTTTTGCTGATTATGGGGTCAAGTATTGAACCATCCACAGGCTAATATTAGAGAGAGGTGCCTATTTCTCCCCAGTCTTAAGTAACAGGTAACAGGGTACAACAAAAGCTAGCATGCTTTCACTGCACTTGAAAATCCCTAAGAAATGTTTGTTTACATACAGGACTTTGTGATAATTAATAAATTACATGACTTCTTGTTCCCTGTTTGTAGTCATGGACATTGTTGAAGACTCCTTCTACTGTCTTTCTATTCCTTCCCCATTCGATGCATGAGCTATTGTTTCTAAACTTTGTCTTACCCCTATGGCCAATTGTAACAGTAAACTGTTTCATAAAGGTAATCTATCCATCTTGTTGTTCATAACTTGTTCCCTTATGTGATATTTGACTTATTCCAGGCAGTTTTTCATGTTTTTTTCTCTCCTTTGTGGTGATTTCTCTACATCACATTTGTTGCCCTTGAGTTTGTCACAGCAATTGATGCCTCCTCTGTTTTCTATGAAATGCCACCTCTTATATTACCTGTGTTGTTGTTTTACCTGTGTTGTTGTTTTACCTGTGTTGTTGTTTTGACCTATTTCACCGTTATTTTACCTGTGCTATTATTTTACCTATGTTGTTGTTTTGACCTATTTAACTGTTATTTTACCTGTGTTGTTTGGTCTATTTAGCTGTTATTTTACCTGTGTTGTTTGACCTATTTAACTGTTATTTTACCTGTATTGTTATTTTACCTGTGTTGTTTGACCTATTTAACTGTTATTTTTACCTGTGTTGTTTGACCTATTTAGCTGTTATTTTACCTGTGTTATTATTTACCTGTGTTGTTAATTTACCTGTGCTGTTGCTCCCGATTTGCCAACAGTTCCTGCAGCTGTGAGATCTGTCCTTTTTGTTTCTCCGCTGTGGCTTTCGTCAGCTCGAGTTCCCGGGACAAGGCTGCTGCTTTCATATGAGCGTCTTGGGCCTTCTTTTGCTACAAAATAAAATTAACATACACAATTAAATATTTACTAAAATAATCAGCTCATATCTTATAATTTTTACTTCATTCATGTCAATTTATCAGTCAACCTGGAGAAAGCATCACATTCAAATAATATCAAAACCATTAGTTGTCCTTGTACCTGCTACTTTCACTAGTGTTCATGATTTTTTCTTATACCGGTACACATTTCTGTAGGACTTTTACAAGGTTTCCCTATTTTGTGATTTCAATAAGAAGCAAGGATTACTTTGGATAACTGACAATTTTCTGTTTGTAGCAAAATACTTTCAACCATAAATAAGACAACTCTAATATCATTATTTTTAAAAAACAAATTCTGCTTTTCCATCCCAAATTATGTAGGAAATCTATAAAATATAAGTATGGTCTTTAATTTGGGGTTATCTGTTACATACAGTTTAATTTAATCTGTACCAAGGTTTTCTTTCTAGAAATATCTCAAAGTCTAATATATAATTAATTTTTTTTTAATCAGGAAATCTTTTTCTGGAGCATAAGCAGTTATATCATATCATTAAAAAAAAATAATTGACCAATCTAAGACTCCTACACAAAAATAACACAGAAATCCTTTATTTTTGCAAAAACACCATGTCTGTGCATGAAGAAGAAATATTAGGTCAAAAATAATGTTTAAGTATAACTTTTAGTGTGAACTTAAATGATAAATCATCAGAATTGTGATTCGTTATAGAGGAGTTTCAAATTCTGGGTGAAAAAAAATTAAAATTATCTCTGGTAGACAATTACTCCTTGCTTCCTAAATGCAGCCTGTCTAAAAAGAGCTTAATATCAGCAAAATATCCCCCTCCAAATCTAGTAAATCAAATTCTACACCATTGTGGAAATCCAATAATTTTGTTGCTGTTTCCGATAGGAGATAATATCACAAAAAGGCAGCAAAAAGGATCAAAGCTTCAGTATTAACATCACTCTGGTATGGAGTGGATTTCCAAACTTCCAGATTTATGTAAATGCTGATTTCAATTACAGGAAAAACTCATCAAATTATTCTGATTTACCAAGTGACCTTGAATAACTGGCATTTCATGTTAGAGTTGTCTTTGCCTGGTATGTACTTTTTTTGACTGTTGTTATAATTTTCAATATCATCTTCCAGTACAATTAGTCAAGAAATCAGCTGGCATTCTATACAGGCCAATAAAAATCTCAGGGATCATAAAAATCTTCAACCAATTTCCCCCCAAAGACTTTCAGGTTTTATCCAGGATTAATAGCAAAGAGCCAAGTGAATATTAATTTTTGGTGTTTAATTTTACAACTTAACACCTTGTTACTTTGAAGATAAATGTTAACTTTAATGTTACAGGAAAGAAGATTCACTTCATCAAAAATTTACTTTCATTGAAAAATTTTATGGCTCCATCTGCAAACTATTTTTTTTAACTACAAAGAAATCAAAAGTTGGAAAAAAAGCCCTGCAGGGGTATTTGTAATTCTGAATCTATATTTCTTATATTCTGCTACTATTTGGTATTCATTACAAAAGTATTTCCTAAAATAGTGTATTAATTACATCATTCTGATGGTTGACGTTGTCTACCATGACTTTGTTGCTTGGATGAGAGGAAAAGTGCAAACAATAAAATGATCAAACGGATAACAAAGGACTACATTGTCTATAAATAAATACTGCAACATTCTGGGCTATCTAGATATGTCTAAGACATTCTTTTGTAATTTAATAATATTTGAAAAAAAATCATTTTCATTACTCGATCTTGTCAATATTATATGACAATATTTATTTATATTTATAATAATTCATAGAGCAGCTGCTCAGTATTCACAATACATAGACAGCTCTTTTTCCTGACTTGATTCTTCAGAATGAGGATGTTTCCTTACGGTCTAATAATTCTTGTTTGTCAACCATCCCTACATTAAACCAAACTAAACAGGAAATGCTGAACTTGTTACGATACATTATAAAGAAATGAGTGTCACCCTGCAAATTTATACCAACTCGGTCTGTCTCGTGAATTCTTTTCACTGAGTTCCTTATTTTTATTTTACACTTGAAGCTTCAATCTATCAACCTATCAAAATCTGAAATTCTCTTGCCATTAGATTGTTTATGATCATTATGGTGGAAGAAGCAAATGCTGAATTAGCAACAGTTGAAATGCAAAACCGACATTTCTCTACAAGTTGACCGTATTTTTTATAGGTAGCCATGCTGATCTGTCTTTGAGTGGACCAATCAAAATGCAGCAATGATTGTGTGATAAGAATTCAATGTGGATCAAAGAGAAGTTTGGAAAAATTAAGTACCATTGTCATTAAAAAATATAAAAGTTAAGAAATTTCAATTGAACAAGGATTGAACACAATTCTCCTTATCTGTACAAAAAAAATTTCTAAGAGCATCGTGCATAAAGCCTAAAAAGTTCTCCCTTTCATTTGCCAAAAATTCGTTTTTACCAGAAGAAATCATTTTGTGTTTTTCTTTCATTTACAATTTCTATCTGTACATTGATTCTTGTTCACTTTTTCAAGTCTAACCACTGGGGAAAAAAATTCATACCAAAAAAAACAAGAGTCTATACTCTAAACTAAACTGAAGTATTTCAATTATATATACTAAATAAGTAACTGTGATAAGTAAATAATCTTTCACTGGTGTAATCAGGAAATGCCAGAGGAAACGCAGCCAAATGTTTTGGCGGCCAAGTAAAATCATCCAAATATTAGTAACATACCCGTACAAAAACAGATTTTTTTTATTGTAACCCCGGGTAAATGTGAGCACTCCCTCTGAATGAGAACAGATAAACAGTCACCACTATTACAGACATATTTTGGAAATTATCCATTCCAGTCCACGGTATGGGATTAGAGGGACCACAAAATGACCAGTGTTTCCCATTACTGATTGCTCACTTCCTGTTATTGTCAGAGACTATTTTTATTATGGCATCTATTATTTTGATTATTACTTGCATTGAAAGGGAATCTTGACAAAACTGTGACAATTCTGAAAAAAAATCTGGGTTTAGAGTTTTTCTGAGGACAAAATTGTTCTTTTCAAGCAAACAGATAAAAAATAACCCATTTCAATATCCAAGATTGGTCCCTCTCAAAAGTAGGCTCAACATGCTATAGAGGTTTTTCTCTAAAATTATAAGGGTACTTTATTAGGACTTTTTCTTTAGTTCTTCTAAAGTTATGACCTGTGGGTCTGTAGCTCTACAGTAATGACACTGACCTCATGGGTCTGTTGTTTCTATTTACAGTTACATGTAGGATACTCTATAGATTTGTTGCAGTAAATGACACTGACCCTGTGGATCTGTAGCTCTACAGTACCTGTGCATCTGTAGCTCTACAGTACCTGTGGATCTGTAGCTCTTCAGTAATGACACTGATCTCATGGGTCTGTAGCTATACAGTTATGACACTGACCCAGAGGATCTGTAGCTCTACAGTACCTGTAGATCTGTAGCTCTACAGTAATGACACTGACCCTGTGGATCTGTAGCTCAACAGTACCTGTGGATCTGTAGCTCTACAGTAATGACACTGACCCTGTGGATCTGTAGCTCTACAGTACCTGTGGATCTGTAGCTCTACAGTAATGACACTGACCTCGTGAGTATGTTGCTGTAGCTTATCTCTCTCCATTTTCGCTGTTACTTCTTCTAGCGCCCTCAGACTTCCTTTCAGACTTTCCTCTGTCTCCTTGGCGATTTTCAGCTGCCTATTTAGCTCATGAATGTGCTCTTTAAGTTTCTCGACATCATTCTGAAGTCTGAACTTGGCCTCTCTCTCATTCATCAGAGCTTGTTTAAGGCGAGACGTAGCCTCTATAGCTGTATCCTTGAGTTCGTCACCTTCCTTAGCTACAAAATAAACACTATTGGTTATATGTCTTATCAAAAGAAAATAATACCATCAAGTTGGCAAAAAATTACAGTCGCAAATTAAAACATTAAGATTTCAATTTCATTTATTTCGAATACATTGACAGTAAAACACTTATCATTGCTTACTACAAAGAGTCTTTGGTAAATAAACAACCAAAAACATGATTAATCAAGTTTTCAGTCATACTTGTCACAATCAATACGTAGCAATTCACATCCTTAGTGACGTGAATGCTAAATAATTTTCAATCATGGTCACACTTCTTCAATGATTACGTTCTTCTAATTTGGCCGGCTAAGCACGTAACAACTGATATTAACAATGTGTACCAGTGACGCAGTATATATCGTTTGTTTTCAGCTATTACCTAATTCAATCAATCTTAGAACACTTCAATGAGATTTAATCAGTTTTTAATTCAGCTTTCAGTAGCAAGGTAAAAATGTGAACTTTCAAATAAAACTTAAACTAATTACCACCCCCTATCTACTGTATCTGAAATCAATAAGATAGACAGGAAAAATACAAATATTTGTCGGACATTTAAGTCTGTATCAGTCTTGGCTCACAATGTCTTTATACTCAATGTTTGTAACAGTTTAGCCCCAATTCTATCAGAATTTCATAAATTTTTGTTCCAATTGAGAATTATATTGATTGTGATAGAAACATGTATTCTATATAACAATCAGGCATATAGCAAAAGTTATTTCAAGTAAACCAATTTGTTGGAGATGTTTTATATTAATGAATAGACAAACTGTCAAGGTCATATTGTGATAGCCAGGAATATAATTAAGTGGCCATATCCCTATAGTGTTTGCCTGGCTGCCCCTTAGAGCGTTTTAGTTGAATTGGGGTGCAGTTTAAAAATGAACTTATAAGGGCCAAAATAATTTATTTATGCCATGTATTATATATCATTGAATTCGTAATAGATTAAAGTTTTAAAATCTATTTGCAAAATTTTAATCGGAGTTATCTGTAAATAAATAATTCAGGTGAAAGCAGGTGTAAATCGCAAAATAGATATTTTCAACATGTAAAACGGCTTTTATAAGCCAAAACTGTCTGTATAAATAATAAAAATTATGTGTGATGATATAATTGATGCTTAAATTATCATTTATTATCAATTTTATAAGTTTAATTCCTCAGAAATCAATAAACTGCAGTGCTACTTCAATGTCAATCTCGCCGACAAATTTTTAGACTTGTGTGCTGAAACTTGATTTCTGGACGTTTTTGGACACTTTAATGGTCCAATTTTATTAAAATAATTATTTCCTACACCTTAACATTTATAAATATGTGTAAAGTGGAAGGTATGTTCTGAATTTGTGAGAAACAGGTAACAAAATCGGCACTGCGCGGTCCCGAACTTCACAAAATTTTCGTAAGTTATGTTGGAGTATAAAACACATATAAATCATTATAATTTTCAAACCTTTCAAGAAATAGGTAGTTTATAGCTTGAATTTCATGTAATGCTTTACTGGATGAGAAAATATTGCCTATTGACTGAGTTATATGCTCAAAAAACATCGTATGTAACAGTCCGCCATTTTGAATTTTGGTGGGACTTTCCAAGATTCCATTGTTTGTTTACACAGGTAAATCACGTGATTTCTGACTGTAGTATGATGCAATCATCTATTGTTAACCTGCAGGTGGCCACCTGTGCTCAAATAATTAGTATACAAGCGGTAATTTCAGGTCAAATCAACAATGAAATACACATGCGTCAAAAGTCGTCATTAAGGGTTGGGGGCTAGGCGTCAAAAGTCGTCATTAAGGGGTAAAGGAGGGAAAGGTCTAAGGGGAAAAGAGTTAAGGCAATAGAAACATTATAAAGGTATCAAAATAATCTACCATTTTGTGAGTTATACTTTAAATCTGCACACAAATAAGATAGGGTTTCCTGTAAGTGTTGGTCGTACTTCATACTTCTATAGATAACACTTGTAGCGGGAAATTAAACTGTTTGTCTTAGTCTCACATCCTGACTTACGTTTTATTTATTTGTTGATTTCATTTCCAATCAAATCAGAAGACCCAAAAATCATGTCCAATAGGAAAATCCACCAAGATATTGATAGCAAAATAAGGGGGCACCTGTCATTACAAAGGTCATCTTAGGGTCAAGGCAGGTCAGTAGTCGGGGGATACTGAGGATACTGTAAAGGTGAAGTACCTACATGACATAAGAAGTCAGTCTATGTGTTTACTATTATACATTTATTGCATGATAGTGAGGGAAATATGAAGACCTATTCAGCCAAGAAAAATAATATTCCCCGAGGGCTAGCCCGAGGGGAATATGATATTTCTTGGCTGAATAAGTCTTCATGTTTCCCGAATATTCATGCAGTGAATTGTTTATTATACCGAAACAAGCAATACCTTTGAAATAAATATAAATTTTCAAATTCGGCACCGCTCTCAAATTCACTTTCATTTTTTACGTAAAGTTACCGTACTATAAAACCCACATTATCATCAGTTTTGTGACATAAACCAGGCTATTGTGACGTCTACTTCTCTCAGGAGTTTTCGTTCAACAAACAATAACTATATTGCGGGAAAATACACTAGGTGTTCCGAAGAGGTGGAATATGATGAAAAGCATGCCGACGGCCGGGAAATGTGAAGTTTTACGGCCCGATCACGACTATGTTGTAAGTTGTCCCCCTCCCACACCTATGTTGTAAGTTGTTCCCCCTCCCACACCTATGTAGTAAGTTGTTAGATAGAAGAGATTGTATTCTTTAATTTTTTTTCTAAATTTGTTTTAATCAAATGTTAATTGAAAAAAATTATCCAACATTGTAACATCATACAGTGTAGTAATGTACAGTCAAACCACGAAATCTTGAACTCAATGGGGCTTGAAAAAAATCAGTTATCTGATGATTCAAAATATTGATGATAGAGATAAGAAAGTTTAACTGTACCTTTAAATTTAATTGAAGCTCAAAAAATTGAGTTGGCAATTATTAAAAAATTTAGGTACCATTAGCCCAGTTTAAAGAAACTATACTGCCGAATTCATTTCTTTTCATCCATTCCAGTTCTTCACATTCTATGTGATTTTCATGATTCTTCAAACATCAAGAATATACATATATTTTTAATTAAATTTTATGCTTCAACAGCAATTTTTTGTCTGTGTAAAGTTTCTAAAAATGAGTTACTGAGTAAGCCCTTACTGAGATATAAAATGTGTTCCCTGTGGCCTTGTCAGTTTGTTGTATTTTATCAATTTAGTGCGATGGTCTGTTACTTAGTTTATGTATTGGACGATTCCTGAAATCAATAACAATCACACATGGTGATTTACTGCATCATTGGTGAGGGCCTGTTTTGACATTGCTAATCATATGGTGTCAGAATTTAGACCCCTGTCAATCACAACAGAATTAAATTGAAAGAATAATATGCGTTATATCCTAATGGTCCAGCATCAGTGAGATAGTATGTCTGGTGTACATAGGTCTACAAGGTATACAGGGTTTATGTGAAGGATGTTCTACTGTACAGCAATGAAAAATTATTTCAAACTAATGCTTTCAAGTTTTAAAACTATCTCAAACAGGTTCATATGTGTTTATGTATCATTTTAAATAAATTTTTCACTAAGTAGTTTGAATTTGTTATGCATATATCAAGTTTATCATGGATATGTTTGTAGATTGAGAGGAGAAATATGATGAGATTTCCCAATACATAAAATCAAAATTTTAAAAATTAAAATCTCTGCAAAGCATAGACAAATGATGAATCAGACTATTGCCTTGAAATGACAATTCTAAGATGACTATTTATGGAATTAAAGATGAAAGAAATGCCAGAATGTGCTGATGGGAGATACTTATTGGGGTTGAAAAAATTTAGCTTACTTTAGCATCAGTTTAATTAACAAAAGATGTTCTTTTGAGAACTTTAATTTTTCCTTCTGGAAATTTACAACAGAGACACATGAGCCAGGTGTGACATTTGTCAGGTAGATACAAAAGGTCATGGATCAGTCGCGGGGTGTCACAGTCTTGACGTCTACTGTGCTTCAAATATACCTCTCCACAGCTCTTGATTAGCTGACTTCCTGTTCGTATCTATTATTAGTGTCAGCGGATTGGAGAGTTGCTTTTAGCTCACGATGAGCTTCACTGGTCCATATTTTACTTCTGGCTTTCTCTGCCTCTTTAGGATTTTAATTAAAGATAAAATTTATAGAAATTCAAAATGAATATAAAATATCTGCACAGCATAATTAATATCCAGAGTTCACTGTCATGACCCAAATAGCCACTTCTGTTTTTAAGGAAAAGAAATATCCTGCTCTATTGAATTTGATGGCATTTATGCACTTTCTATATTTATTTATTAACTCCAGTTATTTAATGAAGTAGGAAATGTTCTTGTTCCCTGACTAATCCCAGAGCTGACGGAGCCACATTGATTTGTTACTGTTCGTGAATTTGACATGCACGTCTACAATTTCTTCACATAAACAACTTTTGATAGTTGTCAAAAAAGAATATATAACAGATAAACAATATGCTCAATAAATATATTTTTGATTGAGGAATATCCCTGATTGCTGAGATGGTTGGAGGCTCTGTGAGACCAACTTTTTGTGTTGCCATATATAGCTAATTTTAAGATGACATTATGCCAGATTGAATGCTCTGTTTTCAATAAAATAGTTTAAATTAAATTTGAATTTAAGTTTCTATCAAGACTATAGATATCATTGATATACCTAATCAAATTCTTATCACTTTCAAAAATATATTGAATGAATTTAAGCGTTTTGTTTTTACATTAAGGGGGGACCTATGTCGTTCTACGTCAAAGCAGCGTTATGTGACGTCACAATAGCGACGTTTGTTTTTACCTGTTGACTTTTGAAGAGATAGATTCACGTACTCCATAAAACGGCCCTGTCAATATACTAATTAAACGACCAATTCCTTAAGTCCTATTTCGATCATCAACATAAAGTAGAGACTTAGTGCTTTCATTTCCTATAAAAAACTTTCCTCTGAGAGTCCAAGTTTGGAAACTCAAGCGTTGTGAAACTGCAATATTCTTGATTTTTGAAGAAAATGGGTGAAATTGAGAATCTTCAACTTTTGATAAAAATATGAGCCCACCCTGCGATCCAAAAATTCTTTCATGGATTAGAATCTTCTGAAACAGTTCTTTCATTTTATAATTCAATATTTTAGATCAGAGGTTGGGGGCTATGCAAAATATTAAAAATCAGCTTCAATTTAGGGGCATTTTTAACGAAATTTACAAGATTTGAGGAAAATGACGAAATTCATGACGTCATAATACATAGACAAGAGAAAAAATTACGTCATTTTTATTTGATATGAAGTCACCAAGGGTCCAAGTGAAATATAACATATTTTTAACAAAAACTGAGTAGTCCTTATTTATCAGAAATTCACAGGGCCAAAAATGAACAAACGTGAACTTTCTTCTTTGATTCTAGTTTAGCAGAAATCCCTGCTGAGAATGAAACACAGTAAACACATTAGTAACCACTTAATTGATGTCTATATTATTTGATAAATACTATTATATTTGATTTTTAAAATATCGCACTGGGAATTCAGCAGGCTTATATTTATCGCATGTGCAATATTTAACCCAGTTATTGAGGAATTTCTCATCAATTGGTGATGTAAGAGTACTGATTAATGGATAGACTGTTTTGAATCTTTATGACCAATGCAATAGTGGGGAGAGAGACACTTGGCTTTAATTTTCCAGAAATAAATATGTTTACTCCAGAGTAAATTTAATTCAGACCTCTCTCAGACAGAACTGATTTTCACTGCCTTCTGTGGCTGATTGTACCTCATCCTATCTGGGGGTTTTTTTCTCTTATTTTCTACTTTTTTTCATCCATTTGATGAAAAATTAAATTTCTGCTTTCTAATTTAATCTTTATTTTATTTAGACTCTTTCAAAATCTTCCTTCTATCTCTATAAAAGTTAACAAGTACTCAACTGGGAGCTTTTGTAAAAGAATCTCTTTTTTCTACTCCATTGAGATGTGATGTTTTTTATGAGATGGCTTTATTTAAAAGCTCATTTGTCAAGTGATAGAAGTGGAGAATTCAGTTTCATTTGATATCGGCTAGTGACCAGCTTCTTAATAAGACTTAGAGATGTAACATTTGTATAGCCACCATTGTGACTAATGAGTTCCTCTCTTGTCACAAGGAATACAAAGCACAAAACTCTGAATACAGATGTCAGGCATACCACAAGATAGATGGGAGATTCAAGATACTGGTAAATAAAAATGAAATATTGGGATTTTGTGGAGTCTTTGTAATGTAAATTAATTGTGAAAAGGGAAAGCTAATGCACTGTGGTGGATTATTGAAGACTTTGAATCTTCAGAGAAAAAAAAAAATTCATGAAAGACAGAGAATATGCTAAAATGGCTATTAGAAAATGACCAATTTAAATTTGTTTCTTGCAGCCAGTTTTCTTAAATTTAATTTAAAATTAAGGTATAAGAAAAGTTATGAATTAATCATGCATTTCTCTTAGAGTAAACAAAAATTTAAAATTAATGAAATTGAAAAAGAAATTTTAAATATTATATAGAAGAAAAAATATTTTTTGCAAAAGTTAATTAAACATATTAATCACAGTCATTTAACACTTACCAAATTCTCTACGAAGAACCACTCATTGGTTAAGAATCCCAGAAAAACAATCAAATAAGTTGCACTTAGTGATGCATCATCGTAAACCCATAAAAAATAAACAAATGTTTTTACAATGCAGCAACAGCTACTAGTATAAATAGATAGTAAGTCAATCAGATGTATTTATGGACCTGCCGTTTGTGATAGGGGCATCCCTCAAATTGCACCTATCTGGGAGAAGCTTTCAGCCATCCACTGAATGCTGGTGTGTGATTGGTGGAATACTGATCAGATCTTTGTTATTGATTTCAAAAGACTTAGCATGTCACTTTTTACCAATGGAAAAGAAAACTTCAATTTTTATATATTGATTATTTTTTTTCTATTCAGTATTTTTCTTTTATTTCTTTCTTATGAATTAATTTTTTTTATTTTAATTTAATATTAGGTACAGGTAAAATCTGTGCAAAAATTTTATTAAATTTCAGTAATTATTGAATTGCAAAACAACTGATTTATATTGAACTCATTTTTGCAACCTGGCTGGCTATTTTATAAGGATTAGTTGAAAGCTTGTTTTACTGGCTTTTGAATAATTCTAGATTCTGTTCTTTCACGAATTTATGAGTTCCTGACCTCTTTAAGGCTGCAAATTCCATGTTAGTTAGTTTTATAGAATACAACTTTATTTCGTGCTAGTTCTTTCATTTTTCTTGTAATGGTTGACAGTTAACACAAAATATCAACCAACAGGATAAAAAGATTTTCTGTCGTCTTGGCCGGTAAAAATAAAAATAGCCTCCAGAAATAAAGGATGTTGTTTGTGTGTACCCTCATAATTTTATGTTATTTTGAAGTTTTTGATATTTCTGTCAATTAAGAAACACTAATTAAGACTTGTGTGGCAGATTATTTGCAGGGAACTTTGAAGGTCATTCCCCCTTTCCTATTGGGAGGTCCGTACCCCAGGGGTCTACAATCTGTGCAGGTCTTTTGTTTGGGAAAAGAAAAACAAAGGATAAATTTGATTACCTGATTGGTCACAACAACTAATTATCATAATAATTCAGGGATGTCCAAATCCAGCTTTAGTTGATGCAAATGAACTGTAGATACATGAAGCACAATAAAAATTTAAAGTCTTATATGTATACTGTACTAATAATTTTTATATATAACAAGTGCTGTAATTACTTACTTAGAAAAACTGTAAATTAGTGCATTTTGGACCTTGGAGTCAATTTTCAGAAGTCTTTTTCTTTTGACTCTTGAGCATATAACAGACAAACTAACCTGGTAATATTAGGCTATGAATCATCTGTTATCCTAAATTTGAAATTTCTGTTACCTACAGGTCTTGAGGTTAACCTCCCAGATGAGACAAGTTTTTATCATACAAGTTTGATGTACATCTAAATCAAAATTAGGGGGATCCTCTTATTCTGATGATAATAGATGTAGCTTGGCTTGTCTTTTTAGCTCTCCTGAGTTTTTCTGATCAAAATTTGTCCGTTGTCTGTCGTCGTTGGCGTTGTCATCGTAAACTTTTCACATTTTCATCTTAAGGTTAACCTCCCAGATGAGACAGGTTTTTATCATACAAGTTTGATGTACATCTAAATCAAAATTAGGGGGATCCTCTTATTCTGATGATAATAGATGTAGCTTGGCTTGTCTTTTTAGCTCTCCTGAGCTTTTCTGATCAAAATTTGTCCGTCGTCTGTCGTTGTTGTCCTTGTCGTTGGTGTTGTCATCGTCATCGTAGACTTTTCACATTTTCATCTTCTTCTCAAGAACCACTGGGCCAATTTCAACCAAACTTGCCACAAAGTATCCTTGGGTGAAGGGGACTCAAGTTTGTTCAAATGAAGGGCCAAGCCCTCTTCCATGGGGAGATAATTATGTATGAATAAATGAAAAATTAATGGCATCTTTTAAAAATCTTCTTCTCAAGAACCACTGTGCCAGGAAAGATGAAACTTCTAGGGAAGCATCCTCAGGTAGTGTAGATTCAAGTTTGTTCAAATCATGACCCCGGGGGGTAGGGCAGGGCCACAATGGCTGATCAAGGATTTACATAGAAATATGTAGGAAAATTCTTTAAAAATCTTCATCTCAAGAACCACTGTGCCAGGAAAGATGAAACTTATATGAAAGCATCCTTAGGTAGCGTAGATTCAAATTTATTCAAATTATGACCCTCAAGGGTAGGGCGGGGCCACAATGGCCGATCAGGATAAGGATTGGTTCAGGGACAACTTTTGGGTTTAAACTTTTCAATAATAAACTGATTTCTGCTTTCTAAACTACAGTGCTCAGGTGAGCGATGTGGCCCATGGGCCTTTTGTATTCTTTTATTGTTGTAAATTCAGCAGAAATATGAAAATTGAATTGAGACATATTTTATTCAATATAGGAAATTGAAATAATAATAGTACTGTATTCACTTTACTTCAAAATAAAACAATATTTAATTATGCACATGTAAGTACAGTAAACTTTTGTAAAGAATTATAATAATTGTCAAATGATATTGTTCAAAAGAATATTAAAAAATTGCTAAAGGTGTAAACAAGTTTTTTCTCTCTTTCATGTTGTAGAATCATCAGAATTAAGAGAAATTTAGAAACGTGTTTTTCTTTTGGACTTGACATTGTATGTTGCAACTTTGTGACAAAGCGTATTCAAACATCTGACAAATATCGAATCTGAGATATTGATTGTGTGTACTACAATGGATGGGCACTATGTTTTATTTACTTTAATTCTTGGGGAACAAGAAATTGACGGATCAGGAAATATAGTCAGCTGTCCATCAATTGGCCGAAAAGTATCTCTGGTCTGTCAATTTAATCCCAGCATCTAATGCATGGACAGAAAAGAGCAAAATAACTAGAAAAAATAAGTTATATAACATTTTGTGAGGAAATGTTTAAACAATAGATTCAGTTATTCCTTAATATTAGTGCTAGATTTAATGAAAGCTAATTAATTAGTGGTGCTGATATGGATGCATAAAAATGTCTCAAATGACATATTCATCCCAACATCAACCCCAGCCCACCCAAACCCCACAAAAAATTTAAAATAACAAAACATAAACGTCCAACTATACCAGCTTGAAGTAGCCAATATTGCTGGGATGAAAAATTGTTAATATTATACAACTATATTGAGTTTTAATAAGATCTATTTGTGACTACAGTCAAAACATGTACCGGGTACATGTATAAGGAAGTGCCAAGGACAGACGATTTTGCTTCATTATAAAAGTTATTTGTTATATCTGATGAATTTTTGATATATTTTAAAGTCACAGGGAATGAAAATCATGATATAAATGTCAATTTGTTATAATTTTGTTCGCTATAACTATGTTTAACTTTTACTGATTCAGTGACCATCACAGCTGATGGACCTTTCTGGGTTTTCCCTTTGTCACACTTGATTGAATTCTCTGCTGTATCCTCACTAAAAATAATAAAAAGAGCAATAGCAAAATAAGCATGAAAATTGACTCCTTCAAAAGAAATCTGTTTTACATTCTGAAATAGGAAATGTACAGTGGATACTACTAATGAAGGTTTATTTCAAATAATACACTAATTTAAGACAGGAAAGTGACAGGTGAGGTCAAGGTCAAAGGAAAGGTCAAGGTCCACAATTGTTGATGCAGTTGAATAGCTTACAGGAGTTTGTATCAATATATGAAGTTTGATTACACTTCTGATCTTGAATGGTATCTTTAAAACTGAGCTTTAGTGCTTAACACTATCTTAAGAAAAGTGAGGTCAAGGTCAAAGAAATGGTCAATGCCAAAAATGTTGATGCAGACAACTTGCACAGCTCTTGTCAAAATCTATGATTAAGAAGTTTGATAAAATATCTTGAATAGTTCCTTTGAAACTTAGCTTTTAACTGAGCTAAAAGCAAAGTGCGACAGAAGGAAGGATGGAATGATAGATAACAAGGACAGACACTATATGCCCTGGCCATATTCATGGCAGGGCATAATAAAAATGTTGTTGCTGTTGAATAGCTTATTACAGTATATATCAGTATATAAAGTTTGGTAAAAATATCATGATTTGACACAAAATTAAGAAAAGTAAGGTCAATGTAAAAGGAAAGGTCAAGGTCCAAAAATTTGATGCAATGCAACAGCTCTTATCAATATGTAGAAAACATGAAGTTTGATCAAACAATTTCTTGAAAACTTAGCTAAATTTAAGTTCCAACAAAAGGAAAGATTGAAATAGAGAGGCTGACGTGACAAATACTATAGAACCAGCCATAAACACAGTGGGGCATAAAAAAGTTAAAATTCATTACACCTGAATGGTTAAAACCCAATATTAAATACAACTGATTATTCCCTGTTTTAATTCTTTCTGTGACCACATCAAGCAGTGGGTCCCGATTTTTCCTTCTCTCCCAGCCTACACTGTTACAGCTCTGCTGAGCTGACGTAGGATCAATATGATCATATAAGCTCCTGCGATTCTTTTTATAGATAATTGAACTTTTATTGGTGTAACGTATTCCAGAAATTCACAACAATTTCTCATCAAGGATAAAAGTGATCAGAAACCATGTTTCCTATGACATCACAAATTACTTTTTAATTATATAATCAAGTCACCATTCACATCCAGGGAAATCCACTCTCACTAGAAATGTTTTCATAAAACAGCAGGGGAGCCATGCTGCAACATCAGGCTCATCTGATCATTTTTCTATCTATTCATTTAATACTATATATTATTAAATGATCAGGAAATCTAATGCTCTCTGATTGGTCAAGACTTTTTTTTCCCGAGATGTATGTGATGTATGTCAGAGTTTACCTCAAAATAGGGTTCATTCAGGTTTTTAATCATACTGTTAGTAATTGAGAAAGAAGATGATGTTAAATTCCTCATTACCTTACAAAATGATTACTGGCTTTTGAATTTGGTTTGGTCATGACAATACAGACATGGTCAAATATATAGGTTCACCTCAGCCTTTGGCCTTGGTCAACCAATACCAGAGATCCATATACAGTAAAAGTTAAACATAGTTATAGCGAACAAAATTATAACAAATTGACATTTATATCATGATTTTCATTCCCTGTGACTTTAAAATATATCAAAAATTTATCAGATATAACAAATAACTTTTATAATAGTCTCATCTGGGAGGTTAACCTCAAGACCTGTAGGTAACAGAAATTTCAAATTTAGGATAACAGATGATTCATAGCCTAATATTACCAGGTTAGTTTGTCTGTTATATGCTCAAGAGTCAAAAGAAAAAGACTTCTGAAAATTGACTCCAAGGTCCAAAATGCACTAATTTACAGTTTTTCTAAGTAAGTAATTACAGCACTTGTTATATATAAAAATTATTAGTACAGTATACATATAAGACTTTAAATTTTTATTGTGCTTCATGTATCTACAGTTCATTTGCATCAACTAAAGCTGGATTTGGACATCCCTGAATTATTATGATAATTAGTTGTTGTGACCAATCAGGTAATCAAATTTATCCTTTGTTTTTCTTTTCCCAAACAAAAGACCTGCACAGATTGTAGACCCCTGGGGTACGGACCTCCCAATAGGAAAGGGGGAATGACCTTCAAAGTTCCCTGCAAATAATCTGCCACACAAGTCTTAATTAGTGTTTCTTAATTGACAGAAATATCAAAAACTTCAAAATAACATAAAATTATGAGGGTACACACAAACAACATCCTTTATTTCTGGAGGCTATTTTTATTTTTACCGGCCAAGACGACAGAAAATCTTTTTATCCTGTTGGTTGATATTTTGTGTTAACTGTCAACCATTACAAGAAAAATGAAAGAACTAGCACGAAATAAAGTTGTATTCTATAAAACTAACTAACATGGAATTTGCAGCCTTAAAGAGGTCAGGAACTCATAAATTCGTGAAAGAACAGAATCTAGAATTATTCAAAAGCCAGTAAAACAAGCTTTCAACTAATCCTTATAAAATAGCCAGCCAGGTTGCAAAAATGAGTTCAATATAAATCAGTTGTTTTGCAATTCAATAATTACTGAAATTTAATAAAATTTTTGCACAGATTTTACCTGTACCTAATATTAAATTAAAATAAAAAAAATTAATTCATAAGAAAGAAATAAAAGAAAAATACTGAATAGAAAAAAAATAATCAATATATAAAAATTGAAGTTTTCTTTTCCATTGGTAAAAAGTGACATGCTAAGTCTTTTGAAATCAATAACAAAGATCTGATCAGTATTCCACCAATCACACACCAGCATTCAGTGGATGGCTGAAAGCTTCTCCCAGATAGGTGCAATTTGAGGGATGCCCCTATCACAAACGGCAGGTCCATAAATACATCTGATTGACTTACTATCTATTTATACTAGTAGCTGTTGCTGCATTGTAAAAACATTTGTTTATTTTTTATGGGTTTACGATGATGCATCACTAAGTGCAACTTATTTGATTGTTTTTCTGGGATTCTTAACCAATGAGTGGTTCTTCGTAGAGAATTTGGTAAGTGTTAAATGACTGTGATTAATATGTTTAATTAACTTTTGCAAAAAATATTTTTTCTTCTATATAATATTTAAAATTTCTTTTTCAATTTCATTAATTTTAAATTTTTGTTTACTCTAAGAGAAATGCATGATTAATTCATAACTTTTCTTATACCTTAATTTTAAATTAAATTTAAGAAAACTGGCTGCAAGAAACAAATTTAAATTGGTCATTTTCTAATAGCCATTTTAGCATATTCTCTGTCTTTCATGAATTTTTTTTTTTCTCTGAAGATTCAAAGTCTTCAATAATCCACCACAGTGCATTAGCTTTCCCTTTTCACAATTAATTTACATTACAAAGACTCCACAAAATCCCAATATTTCATTTTTATTTACCAGTATCTTGAATCTCCCATCTATCTTGTGGTATGCCTGACATCTGTATTCAGAGTTTTGTGCTTTGTATTCCTTGTGACAAGAGAGGAACTCATTAGTCACAATGGTGGCTATACAAATGTTACATCTCTAAGTCTTATTAAGAAGCTGGTCACTAGCCGATATCAAATGAAACTGAATTCTCCACTTCTATCACTTGACAAATGAGCTTTTAAATAAAGCCATCTCATAAAAAACATCACATCTCAATGGAGTAGAAAAAAGAGATTCTTTTACAAAAGCTCCCAGTTGAGTACTTGTTAACTTTTATAGAGATAGAAGGAAGATTTTGAAAGAGTCTAAATAAAATAAAGATTAAATTAGAAAGCAGAAATTTAATTTTTCATCAAATGGATGAAAAAAAGTAGAAAATAAGAGAAAAAAAACCCCAGATAGGATGAGGTACAATCAGCCACAGAAGGCAGTGAAAATCAGTTCTGTCTGAGAGAGGTCTGAATTAAATTTACTCTGGAGTAAACATATTTATTTCTGGAAAATTAAAGCCAAGTGTCTCTCTCCCCACTATTGCATTGGTCATAAAGATTCAAAACAGTCTATCCATTAATCAGTACTCTTACATCACCAATTGATGAGAAATTCCTCAATAACTGGGTTAAATATTGCACATGCGATAAATATAAGCCTGCTGAATTCCCAGTGCGATATTTTAAAAATCAAATATAATAGTATTTATCAAATAATATAGACATCAATTAAGTGGTTACTAATGTGTTTACTGTGTTTCATTCTCAGCAGGGATTTCTGCTAAACTAGAATCAAATTTAATCTTCAGAAACAATTTGCGTCAGATTTTTACGATATATATTTCTCTCTCTCAATAAATCGTACAAATAAACAGCAACATAAATCATTTACATGATCATAAAATTTACACTTACTGATGACAGAACAAAAGAAAGGATTTTAAGAGTTTTAGGAAATGAAAGGTTTATCCTTAATTTTCAAATAAATCAAGTTTTGTGGCTTTTTAATAATGTCCATTCCAGCCATTTCCAGGCCTTGGGCCAGTGAAGCGGCTCCTTAACTTCTATGTAAGTAGCTGGAGCCCAATTCTTGCATTTAAAGAATTAAGAGAGATAGCACTAGAGTAATTGTCAGTTAACAGGCTCTAATGTCTATTAATCAGACAATTACCTGTGTGTATCAACCTTCTCTGGATCTAACCTTAAGTTCTCTCTGATTTAAGTTTGTGTCTAACAGAAGGGCTTTGATTGAAGTTCTGTGATTTTATGGTAAAATCATCATTTGCCCAAAACATTTACATTTGTTTTTATGTGGTTAGGGTCAGATTGCAGATCATCAGAAAATGATTTCACCTCTGCAGATTTCAGCACTTCAAAGTGGCTAATATTAAAAATAAATATTTTGTGGTCATTCATAAAACCATTTTAAATCAAAACTCTTAAAATTAAACTACAAATGCTTGATTGCAATTTAAACCACAAAGAAACATTCAGTCTCTCTTTCTCTGAAATTAAAAATACCTGTAAGTCCATTTTTTATGTATTTTATATTTATAATCCAAATTTAATTGAAATTCTTGAAGGAAAATTCTAAAAAGAGATAAAATTTCATTAAATAAAAATTTTAAAAAATATCTACATTATGTTATTCAAACTTTACAAGAAATAAAAATTAGTTGCTATTCCACCATAGTAAGTCCACCTGTTGATTCCTGTTTTTTGCCTATTAATCACTTCTTCTTACATGGACCTGGAACTGTCAATATTTTGCTGTGTTTAATGATTACCTGGGATAGGAAGGCAGATGTGTAACATTCCTGTGAAATGTGATCCCTGACTCCTGGGGAGCCAGATAACCCCTCCAAAAAATCATCATGGTAAAAAAAACCTTGTAAATAAACCATAGGTGATTGGACTTCAGATAATCTCATCTCGGTCAATTTATCAACATGCGTTAACCTTTCACCTTAAACAACAAGCTTTTAATTGACTACCACTAAGTAATCCCCCTTTTTTCCCTATATTCTCCATATTAAATAATGCTATATATTTTTTAAACACATTTTCGCCCCTAGTTTAATGTTACGAGTGTTATTGATACAGTACAGGTAATTTCCTATCTAATCCCCCACTGCCTTCTCAATCCCTCAATGTGATCAGGCCATTTATATCTGCAATGAATTCTCCATTTAGGGCTTGATTTCATTATGCCTTTTTTCGCTCCATTAGACACATGGTAAAAAAAAATCTATAGGCACATAAAAAATGTTAATGCGGGATTGTGGTGGCGAAATAGAGCTGTCCTGGTGTCCGAAACAGCTGGGAGACAACATCTGATCCGCAGAGAGCTCCGCGACTGACTTCCTGTGTATCCGCCTCCGAAAACCCGACGACAACCAATTACTCTCATTGATCTTAAAAATTCTATCATTACAGAGTAATGTACTTTTCTGATCAATTTTAATAACTTCTTGTTTTTATTGAATAAATCCTTATTATGCAGTATTTGTGCATATATAGATGAGAAATGGAGAGAGGTATAAAATGTTTCAGATTCAGATGTGCAAAATTATCAACATCTTCAATGTTTCATAAAAATCCTTTCTATAAAATAAATACATTACATATCAAAATGTACAGGAACTATTTTCACTTCATTTTAATATGATGAAAAATTTGGCTGTAAATATTTTTCTGAAATTGTCCTTTGCATTTGGAAATCAAGTTAGCTGGATTTAAATAACTACAGTAACACGTCTTTCATAAAAGGTCCGAGTTTTATGGTTTTTGCTTTATTATTGCTTTTTTCAAATTACTAAATCAATAGCTTTTTCACTCATTTTATTACAATATATATTGAATCTAAAAGCCTTGTTTTGCATTTAAGACTGGAGATGAAAAAGTAAAAAAATCCCTGCTTAATAAAATGATTAAAGCTCAAGAATCAATGCATGATTGTCTTCAGATTGTTCGTTGTAATGAATTTGAAGCAATAGGTTGACTTCTAAGGAAGCGGTTCTTAACATGACAGTTCAAGGCAAAACTGAAAGTCTAAAGTAGGAGAAACCGTCAGGAAGCAGTGTCCGGTGAAATCGCGACTTCCTTCCACAAGAACTACGCTGCCTCTCCAGTCCGTGTTCGTGAAGATATTGGCAACCATTACATGCTATAGTTCTTCTATAGCTTTCAATCATGTGTGCTCAATTTCTCATTCAGCTTTTGTTTTGCCTGCATGTTGGACACATTCGTTTGATTGGAACTTTGCTACCTGGATTATATTGTATATCACACCTTATGATTCAGATAAAACAGCTTTAGAAAATAATAGAAGAAAGCGTAATTAATGGGAGGTTATGAATGAAGTGGAACTTTCCTGGAATCTGATCGAGTTCTTTGACCACATAAGATAGATGGCTTAATTCCTGTTGATCAGCCTCGCATGCGACTCATTTTTCTTCAAATGAAAAAAATCAACCATTGTTTATCCCTCAAAGAAAACGGCCTTCATTAACGATGCAGATTCAAATGAATACCATGTCAATTTCATGCAAATGCTGTGATGCCTAATTTGCAGCAAATGCACAAGTCCCCTTAGGCTATGCAATCAAATCGTAGAGGTATGACACATTTAAATAGTTTGATGTGAGAACAGATATAATCATTGGAGGTATCTAAATACTTTGACCTTCTGTGACCCTTTGAACATTTTTATTATTTTGATGCATTTGCTGATGTTCCTGATAATTATCTATTTAATGGGACTCTCCCTTAATCACTTTTAATGTTCAACTAAGCTTTCACTTAAAACATACAAATAAAATTAATGCCAAGATTTAAACATGACTAACAAATGCTTGATAGCATATGGGAAAATAAAATAATACCCAATGAACATACCAGTGAAGCACAAGTAATTATCTCATTAAGTGTTGTATGACACAGTATAGATAATAAAAGAAACTGGGATAGATCTCAAGTATAACTGCACGTATTCACTGACAGACAAATGTATATACTGCTAAGAGTAAACATATAAATTGGTGCACCGATTGGCAGGAGCCTGATAGGGTCGGGAACATGGATATGTTCAGTGAAGCGTGACTCTGCGGAGGTCGACTTTGGCTCTGACACGCCACGCGACCTCTGGTGGCTCCGAAGATGCCGTCCTTCTCTGGTAAATAAATCACCACCTCTGAACAGGTGGGCACCCAATCCTCAGAAACCGGACGGAGATCTCATCTAACTTTGTTTACCTATTTATTATAAAAACATTTAAAACAGGTACAAGTGTTTGCAAACAGTATTACATGTACCAAATCCTCATAACACTTTGTGATCTGGAGTTTTCCAAGAGGTCAATAACTTTACCATGAGCATATTGACTCCTCCAATTAACCAACTTTTAAAAAATTCTAAAATCAAAAGACCTTTATTTTCTAGAAGTTGTTCTTTAATGACTTAAAAAAATTAAAAAAATCAATTTGCTTATTATTTTTTTCTTGATTGATCTTGACAAAGCATTATCCACATTTCCTTGAAATGAACAAATTGAAAAAATTGCATCAGATTCAAGAGGATAATTACCGCAAAAAAAAATCTTGTCTTCCATAGTTAACGGTGAAAAAAACTCGGTCTTCGGCCTCCTTCAAAGATCAATCAATCTGAAGTAGTATTAGAGAGAGCGCGTAAACTGGATTACAGCAGGGCCCGTAAGGATGAAGGGCTCGCAGATTTACAGGTTATCAGATTAGAGGGAACCCGACAAAGCAGCCATGACAGGTGCTCGTCCGATTTCTTACAGGTTCCATTCCAAGGTTATTAACTTTAAACCTGCTCTCAAATCAAGCATAAGGGATATATCAAACTCAGTTAATAAAAATTCCTGATTATTTTCATAGGTTTTCTAATTAATGACCAAAATAACAGTGTACATGCAAATTGCAGCACCTGCAGTGAGTAATGAAAATATTAATATGACAAAGTAGGAGCATCAACAGATTATTTGTTAAGAAATGTGCGATTTCACTTCTAAGAGAGTGAGAGCCTGAGGAAATAGGCATCTTAATCTACTGTCTCTTTGCTCAGCGTACCAATAACATCTCGTGGTGGACTCCGAGACTAGCAGATCCCCAGCTGATGGTGGAGGGATCAACTTATTACGGCGTACTTGTCACGGAATACTAGAGTCCATACACGCTAGGCTAGGGCATACTTTATCATCTTATGGCTAGGAAATTTGATTTCTTCCATATACCAGTACATGTACTCAATACAACTTTTTCATTAAGAAAGGCTCTATAATTTTTTCAATTAGAAAGTAGAGATGATGGACATTAATTACAGCAGTTGATGTCATGTTTTACATTAAACATCATCTATGTATGAATTTAAATATGAACACAAGTTTCACACAAATACAGTAAAACATCAGGCTACAGCAAACAAACTCTTGTGGTAAAGCCATATTTATGACCTGAATAAGTTTTAAAATCCAGGTCACTTGGACGTCAAAGTATATTTCTGCATGCATTGCATATAGATTTTTTTCCTCCAAAAACCAACATTTCAAAATCTCTCTATATAGTTATGTAAGTTTGACTGCATGAAGTTGTCAATATGTACTAATGTTTTTTTTGTTTATTTGCAGCTGATACCTAAACCTCTTGAATGGAGGAAGACACACTCCAACCCATTCTCACCCTGAACATGACTCCACCCAACATGACAAACAGTACCCCTACGGGGGGCCCCAGCGACTCGTGCTATGAAATCTATGATAAAGCCATTACATTTCAGTTCTACACCTGGGGAATTGTGGGTAACATCATAGCGGCCTATGGCATTATCGGGAACATCCTGGCAATCTTGGTTCTACGACACCGTCTGATGCGGAGTTCTACGTCATACTACCTGATTTCTCTTGCCGTTTACGATACCGGGGTGTTGCTGGCCATGATTCTGTTGTTTGCCCTTCCTACGATTTACCTAGAGAAGGCTCTACTAATGGAGTACTTCTTCGCCTCTAAATACATGAACCAGTATCTGTATCCCCTGGCTCTGGTAGCTCAGACAGGAACAGTGTATACGACGGTGGGCTTCACGATAGAGCGCTACATTGCCGTGTGTCACCCCCTCAAGGCAGCCAACACATGTACAAAGTCCCGCACCAAGAGAATTATTATTCTTATCTTTGTCTGCTCAGTTATTTACAATGTGCCTCGATTTTTTGAATTCACAGTTGTGGAGACTTGGAACCCCAATTTGAACCGTTCAGTGCCAGAGGTGATGACTACAACTCTAGGAAATAACAAAGACTTCAGAAAAGTCTATTTTATCTGTCTGCACCTGATAGTCATGTTTCTCGCGCCATTTGTTCTCATATCTATACTCAACATTCAGCTCATGAGAGCAGTGAAAAATGCAAAAAAGACTCGTAACAGAATGAGTACGAACGCAGCCAAGGAGGCCAATCTGACCATCATGTTAATTGCTGTGATCGTCGTCTTTCTCATCTGTCAGCTGCCCTCCATTGCAGACAACATTCTGTTTACTATCTTTGATCAGGGTGTGTTACAGTGCAGCCTGCATTACGTGCACTTGACTTCTATCAGTAACCTGATGGTGACAGTCAACTCCGCCGTGAACTTCATTTTATACTGTGTTTTTGGAAAGCGCTTCCGCCGGGTCTTCATCAAGATTGTGTATTACCCCTGGAAACGAAAGAGTACGCGCTACAAGTACACCTTATATGACAGTTCCGGAAGTCGCCGTGGAAACAGCATGAAGGTTTACAACACAGAAAGCACCTTTCTCTGAGTGAATGAGAAACTTCATGTATATCTTTTGTGCTATTTATTTTTTCATTCCACTTGTTAAAAGAAATGACAAACTTTGTTATTTTGGAATTAGTTGCATATATTTATGATGAATCATTAATTTCACTGTAAATATTTCATACTTTAAATTGAATCACACAACAAAAGTACTTCAAAGCTCTGAACTGACCTCAAGGTATCAGTCAGTATCAATATCGATGTGACAAATTGTGATCAGGAAAATGTTCTCTGGTTTGACATTAAATAATTACCTTGCTTACTAGTTTTGTAATTGCTGTATGATTCATTGATTCCCCTTCTTAGAAACTATCTACAGATTGAATAAGTTCTTCGGACTCCCCTAAAACATAAGCTGTTGAGAATTAGTGTGATAATGGAGGCCTGTACAGAGGCTGTGAGATCAGCTATAAATTGTGATAAAGTGACTTCTATAGACAGAGACCAACAAATGAAGGCAGAAAACAATCGCCTGATGCCATCCCTCTAAAGACACTATCTCTACACTCTCTTTAGCTAATGACATCAATGTCTTGTCTAATTTAGAGTCCCTGAAAAGGTGACCTAATTACCTTAAATTGTCATTAGTACCTAAAAAAAATTTTGCACTTTAACCTGACTGAAATTTTTTCCGCCTCTGTCCAATATTTTACAGAAGGAAGACAGAACACATGTCATTTCTCTTCTGCCGACAGACATCGTTTGCTTTGAGTCAGCTCTCAACATGATGTTTGTACATAAGATCTTAGCATTAACTTCTGTGTAAAACCAGAACATTTTATCATGAAAATGTTCCAAAACCCACATAAAAGTTGTCTACAACAGCTTAAGGTCACCCCAGGGCAATGCTTATCACAGAAAAATGGTCACACAACCAAGGCGGGGCCAAGTTTCCAGGGGGGTCAGTAGAAGCCCCTGCTTCCCTGGGAGTGTTCCAGTTATACAGACACGAGGAACATAGATTTCAAGGACAATTGTGTAAATCCTTGACAGAAGCCAGCAAGTGAGAAAAGGTGACAAGATTCAACACCAAACATGACACACAGATTTTACACAAAACACGACACATCTATGTTCAATGAGATTTTCCTCACAACTGAAAAATTTCACAAAATTTCTAATTGTAAGTTTTCAATGAAAATTTTAAATGGAAATCTCTACAATCTATTATAGAACTTTTTTATAATTATAAATTGCATAAAATGTTTATTAAAAAAATGTTTGAAGTCCCGAGCCCTTCTTTCATGATTCATTAAAGTCATTATACTCCATTCATTGACACATTGAAACAATGAGCAGTGACGTTAAGTGTGTCCTTTACATTAATAAAAATAACCATTCATAAATTCTGGAATACAGAGTCACTGCATCAGAAAACATTTTCCCTTTGTAATCTGTTTTCAAATCTTTGTCACTTTTTATAATAACACATGACATTTATGCATTTACAGAAGTACAGAAAAATTAAACATTAGGCCGCAATTCAATTTTTTCCCATGTATAACCTTCATATTCCAAGTATGAAGGATGCTTCATTCAGTTTTTTGAAGTAAACTGTTTCTTTTCCTCGGCTAAAGTGCAACAAACAATAATGACTGTAAACTTTTGTAGTTTTTAACCTTAAGCAATAAATCACTTTGCACTAAGAAACTTGATAAATGCTAGAGGGGATGCAATTTCATAAAAGTATATATCAGTGGGGAAAATGGGAAAAGTACAATGTAAACTATCCTTTTATTTAATTATTTTGTCCAGCAATTCATTCACAAGTTCTTATCAACAGAAAGAAAAACTGATAAAGGATTTCCTCATTACATTTGACAAATTAAAAAATGATTATTAAAAAAGTAAATTATACCTGCATATATCTACAATCAAATCTATCATTACAATCAAATTTATTTTGTAACTTCCTGTAAATTTCTTCCCTGAAATTTTCATTATACTGTAGAAGTACTTTTTTCCGAGTAGTATTAATTTACACTATGCTTCAGGCCATCACAAATTTTCCACGGAAATTTGTACAATTGAACTTATTGCAAATATAATGCATATAAAGAGAGTCTTAAGATACCCACGTAATTTTCTACCAGTGGATTGAAAAGAATTAGAAAATCCGTGGAATTATGACCCCATGGAAAAAAGTTTGTCTACAGTATTTTACCTGCAGCATTTATAAGCAACTTTCTGTTTAATGCAACAAACCATCATTTTTTGTCTTAGCAGTTGAAGACTTAGACCTTCCTGCAGCTCAAGAAATTTATGCAAAAAGACATTCATTAAAGGAATATTTCAAAGTGTGTAATTTGATTCAAAAAAGTGAGATAAAATATTAAACATAAAAGTATCTGATAATTTAACTTAGACATGTTAGAAATGGTTTTGAAAAGGGTATAAAGTATGAGGACATTTAAATAAGGATTTTTTTTTCCAATTACACTGTATCAGATTCTGCATTCGCACATCTGGGCATTATTTTGCAATAAGTTAGTTTTAATGTTTCACAATTTTTATAAAAGTGTCAAATATAATAAAGAAAATTTGATTTTATTTAAAAAATTCAATTTGAATTTTAAACAAGAGGCCCATGGACTATATAGGTCACCTGAGCATTATGCAACAACTTTCCAGTGATTGAATTTGATTCATGTTTTAAGCCAGATGCTACAATGTATGGCATTCACAATTTTGAAAGAGGCACCATTGATTATTATAACTATACACTTAGCAGTTGCTTAGTTTGGTTATTTAATACCCATAGGCAGGGTAGGGGAACAAAAAATGCATTTCAACTAATCAGTAATATTCAGCAATAATCAGTAGTGGCCCTACCACACATGAACCCCTGACCCTTAGGCCTAGATCCACACATTGCACAATTTTTGATAAGGAATCCTTCCTTTTCAAAAATATTTGATTAATACCAAGGAGCAGATTTCAAACAATTCATTCATTTTCAGTATATAAGTACAGCTCCCCTTTAAGAACACTTAATATAGGTTTGAATGTAAGTGTATTTTTAGATACTTTTGAATGCTAACACAGCAGATTTGGATGTGGGACCCTAGACTTGTTTATAAATAGACTAATTACTCCCCCACAGGTAGGCATCTCTTTTACGACCACCCCACAGGTCTCTAGCTCCTTAACCAGACACCTTCCTAGTGTGATCTATGGATCAGAAATAAGACTCTCCACTGATTCCTGTCTGTGGCCTGGATCCACTTGGTGGGTACCTTGTTTATAGCCCCCGAGAGCTGCAGGATACCTTGTTTATGGGAATATATAAGAAGGCCTTTATGTATCCATTTCTACCTCCAACCCCGTAAATTATATGCCATGTTTACTCAACATGATTTCAAATTATAATAAAGATCCTATCAGTAAACACTTGAGTGCAATGGCTTCTGTAAACATATACTTTGAATGTACACATTTTTATCCCCCACATAATGACATTCCAATTAATTATCATCAGTAATCAACCAGTTAAAACACAACATGATCTCTGCTTATCTGAGAGACTGTCTTTTCTGTGTCTAAAGATATGATTGCCTTCATAATTTTAATGTTCGTTCAATAAGGATAAAACAAATTTGATGTACAATGTATAAAGCCACTATGACCCTAACCCTGGGGATTAACTTCTGAACCTGCAGTCTCCAACAGTTGAGGATGCAGCAGGAACAATGAGCATGACCACTTGGCCAACTAGGGAAGTTAAAAAAACATGCTTTATGCACATACTAGTATCATTTATACATGCATTTAAGTCACATTTTTGGTGTTATATTTTGATCCTAAACTCCATGTCCGACTTTTAGGTGATTCCTAAAAAGATTGGTATTTTTTCTGATCTAGACAGTTAAATGTACATTAAACAACTCTGATGATTAACATTGAGAAATGTTGAAGAATTATTTTGTTTATGTACTCTATCATTATGCATTCAAGTACAAGTTTTTGCGTATTGTTATAATTTCATTATAAGTATGTATTATTAATTTTTTTAATTCAAATATTAACATACCTAATTCTTATAGTAAATTGAGGCTTTACTATAAATCTATCAATTATCAGCAACATTGAATTACAAACCCAAATTTGCGATTGCAAAATATTCCTACCTGTTATCTCCTATATTTTTGACAAAAAAGATTTGACATTGATTTGTTAAAAAATAAATGCAAAATATAATTCTTGACTCAATTAATAACCATATGCCGGTATCCACTTTAAAAAAAGCAATACATATATTTCCTGTGTCAATGTAATTCCTAGAGACAAAAACATTTTGAACATGATGGAATTTCTGCCAAAAAATTAAAGGTTAATATGTTCATATTTAACAAGAAATATGTGTGCCCTTGTTTCATGTTAGGGTCACATTAAAGTACAAACAAACATAATTCTACAAAACAGTTTGTATGGCAATGGATTTCATTGAGTGCACTTTATGTTGGAATCTGATGAAGTCACAAATGATAAATTTTGATTGGAATTTGTACTTGCATATCACTTTATTGATAAAACAAAAAGAACAAATACAATATTGCACTATTAAAATGCACCTTATATGTAACTGTAAATTAAGTATATTTGGTTTTAAAAGTACAGTAGATTAACAAGTTTCCTATTCAAGTTCCGTGTAATAAATAATATAATCTAAGTCTAATGTCAGTAGGTTCTCAGGAAATGTTTTCCATTGTACAGTGGTGTAAAAAGCAGTCTTTATACAGTTGAATTCCTCTATCATTTTGAATATGTGTAAATATGTCAAAGTGATTTCGAAATCCCAGCTAGTATTTTTTTTTACTTAACATGTACCCGTACTTAAATTTGTGTATTCAAAATTAATTGCAATCACTTGATAGTGAATTGTTGGAGTGTTCATGAATTGATGCTTCCTGCCAAATATTGTTTTATAATCATTTTTTAACGAAAATCATGAATTTGCGCATCATTTCCGCTCCAAAGCCGCTAAAATATGAAGCCCACTTTTTTAAGTACACATACAGTATTTCAATCTTGATATACCATATGAGTTGTTGAACATTAAAACAGAAACAAACCGTTTTTAACCTTTTATCCTTTGCACTCACAAATAAAATATTCCGTGAAACTTCATCAACTGTGCTCCCTTTTTTTTTTACTTTAAACTTTCTAATGATCTATAACTTTACTTTTCATAGAGTATAAAATTCAGTTGTAAAGAAACTCTACAAAATATTTCCATCAGACTTCATACACTGATACAAATTTTCCTGTTACATTACTAATGTCCCCTGGCCACTGGGTGGCAGCATTCATGACATCACAATAGAGCTTCCTGTACAGGAAGTAGTCCGTCTCTAAAGCTTTAATGCTTTATATTTTGAAACCCTTTGTTACAAACATGTCTTTCATGGCATTTTTATCATCTCTAATAAATGCTCATTATTTAAACATGAAGAAATAACATAATGCCATGTACAAGACATGATATAGGTTATTGGAAAGGAAATTACATTAAGTAAGCAGGTCAAACTCAAATTCTGTGTAATGATATCAATATGTCTGACAATAAATGAGCAATTGCCTCCAAGAGCTTCTGTATGCAGATAAACTTCTGTTAATGTTTCACTAGAAATTGATTGCTTTACAACAGAACTTAATGAAAGGTACACAATTTTGTTTTATATATTCTTTAAGGGACATTTTCCAGAAAGAAATGAAGACAATATACAGTTTCTTCCCTCTAATATAACTGGTGCAAGTGTACCAATAAAAGATACCATTCCCAAGGTCAAAAATGCCAACATACATTTTACATACTGTTTTTTTCACTTCCTCTTTAATTGAAATTAGCTTAGGTATATGTATATGGTAAGATACATGAATTTTATAGCCACATGGTAAACATTGCAAGTGTCTGATATAACTGTCATTCTTAAATACATGAGAACAAAAGATATCAATTTTATATATAAATCAATGAAATCTTGTTGCTTATTCTTCAAAACATACATGTTTAGCTATTAATTTACAAATATATATGAGTTGTGAAAATGAGTGAAAATTTCAAACTATGTGTACTTCAACTTCAACTATTCTTTCCTAATCAAAGGGGTCAGGTACCATTCCATAAATCCTAATATAATTAATTGTCTGTCATTTTTTGTTGGGACTTACCTGTTAAATACTGGACTTTGACTGCTTGTTTCTCGGCTAGGACTGTTTGCTTCCTTACGAGATCGTGAAGCCACTGTGCTTTTACGATAACTTGGAATTCGGGATTTCCTTGCTTTACGATTTCCAGGAGATTTACTCCTATGTCTCAGTGAATCATTGTCACTTTCGTCTGTTGTATCTACATCTAAACAATACAAAACATCAGAATAATAACCGGTAGTCTTAGTGTAGTCTACTTGTGTAAAGTTATACTGAAATCAGACCAAAACTGTAGGGGGAGTTACCGGGAGTAGCAATTTGAACAAGATGTGTTTGTGAAACACTATGCGCCCGCCAGAAACAAAGTTAAAAAAAACTATTTTTAGCAGATAAGTAAAAGTCAAGGTCACAAGGTCACTAACCTTGGTGTCATTTGAAAGACATTCATTGGTGGAGTATGCACACCAAATATGAAGTCTCCATCTCCCACAGTTCAAAAGTTATGGCAAAAGTTCGTAAAATATATATTTAGCATATAGGTCACAGTCAAGGTCACAAGGTCATGACCTAGGTGTCATTTGAAAGAACTTTATTAGTGGAGTATGCATACCAAATATGAAGTCTCTATTTCTCATGGTTCAAAAGTTATGGTGAAACTTCGAAAAATATATTTTTAGCAAATAGGTCACAGTCAAGGTCACAAGGTCATTGACCTTGGTGTCCTTAGAAAGAACATTACTAGAATATCTTTAAGAAAAATGTTTGCGAGTGCTCACTCTGTTGAACAGGTCTCTGGTGTCTGTCCACTAACGCTAATATTTATATGACTTCAAAACATGTAAAGCTCGTAAATAATTCAGGCTTATGTCATATTCAACATTGTAATTTTTATTCTATTTTAATCAAATCTGTCACAGATCTTTCACAGATGTGTGTAATACATGTAAAAACAAATTACCACATATAATGTGAATCTTGTCGGTCGCACCTATTACAAGTACATTGTAAATTTTCTGTTAAGCACGGTTTATGACCATTCTCCATTCTGATTTTTATTCCAATATATTCTAACAGGATCTATTATCATCAGATCGACATTCTTGAAGTTTTTTTTTCTCTAATGCCACTGTTGGGTGAGTGACCCCATTAATTTGTCTTGTTTATAAACAAATCAGACACAAATAGCTGTGGAACTGTGACACATGAGAACAGCTTCTACCAGACAAAATATATAACTACAGAAGGGACAGATTTAATGAGACACCACACCATCGCTGTCAATCAGCATCTATAGAGCTAAGGGAGGGCACTCTTGTATGCATTTCTGTAAAATTTCTCACTTTGTGGTGCCTTATCATATGACTACTATTTCTTTAGAGCATCAAGTAGCAGAGCCATGGAGGAAGAATGTGTGAATTCTAGAAAATCTAAATTTTTAGCAGTATGAGAATTTGCTGTCCTAAAAACTGAATTTCAGATAAGTAGTAAGTGGTTTAAAATCGGGCACACTGTTAATATGACAGCTTCCTGTACAGACCTCTCTTGGCTACATGTACTGTCACAGGTGTTTTCCTGTCTTCTGTCACCTGAAACAGCAATAAAGTTCTCAAGTCATTTCTACAACATGACATTAATTTTTGACTTCAAAACAAAACATTTTACAAGAACATGGGAATAAGAAAGAAACCATTGCCAGTGTCATTCTAAATGAAACAGCATTACACAAGGCACTTCCATGCAATTCTTATTCATTTAAGATTCATAGAAGACCCAAAGTAATTTGGTGACCCCTCAACTAACCTTTGATCCCTGAATCAGCTGTGCAAGTTGTTGTTCTAGGAATCCTAGCCTGGCCTCTTGATCCACAACAGACTGCCTACTCTGTATATGTAATAAAAATTTGTTATCAATACACAAACAGACAGACGGGCAGACTGACTGCCTACTCTGAATCTAAAATAGATATCTAGTTACTGTATACAGGGAAATTTTCACTCTCGTTTTACTTTTGCCCCCTTTGCCCTACTCACAGATGGGCGAATTTACAATGGGGCAAATTATAATAAACACAATAGTTTTTTAAACAAAATTGAGATTGGGTGAATTTAAAAAGATGCAAAATTGTTTGCAAGTGTGAAAGGGCAAAAATAACATTGGGTGAAAATAACCCTGTTTATCAAGACACAGACAAACACACAGAGAGTCTACTCTAGACCTGGTGTAAAAATCAGTTATTGATGCATAGACAGACGAACAGAATTCTCATTCCGCATACTTGATCTATACTATGATGTACATATAAAATTTCATTTCATTCTGAATATGTCAAAAAAGTTAAAGACTTAATTTATTATTCTGTGGTATTTAAAAGATAAATGCTTCATATGCTCCACTTATGTTTAATTATAAGTAAATACCTAAGAAAACAGATTACTTATAAGGGATTATTTCTGACTACCCTGTTGTTTTTGACTTTGTTGGGGATCACACTTACAGAGAGTCCAGTACTTGTGTCAGTGTCAGACATTGCCACACTCATGTCTGTGGTAGATATATTCCCAGATTTCCTCTGTTTGAATTTCTCCAAAGCTTCATCAATCTTAGGAGTAATGACATCCATAGATTTGCTTTCCTGTTCATGAAAAATATACAAATATAAAATAAAATGAAAACAAGTCAAATCTGTAAAATAAATATTATCCCCCCCCCAACATAAACGTAGGCTTGTTAACAAGTAAGTAAATATTCATCAATGACTGTATGCATTTATATTAAAAGATATGTGTAATTAATAACTTCAGCGGAGTTATAGGCCTATAGAAAGAACAATAACTCTGTTATTCTGAGTCACTTACTGACACGGATGATGAAGACTGAGAGACGAGGAAATCCATGTAGTCCTCCAGGCCTTTAAAAAGCAAGTAAAATACTGACTCAGAATTGTGTTAGATTAAATATTCTTCATAAATATTTCATAATATAATGCTTCAATATTTGCAATATTTTGGCAATGAACATGATTTCTTTAAAAATCCCAATCAATCTCGAACTGCATTTTGACGTTGATTTTTCCTCTTTTTTAAAAAAGAATCACACATTCCAGAAATTTACCAAAAAAACAATAAACTTTCAATATCTCATAGATATCAAAACAGAGCTGTGGAAAACTGCCGGTCATGCCGGCAAGACCGGCAAAAAATGCCTGTGACCGGTAAAAATGCTATCGATGTTGGACATTGTTGGTCCAAATGACCAACCCCTTTCTTTGTTAAAGGTTTTTGTTTTTCCATTTTGATTTATCATCGGCACAATTCCCAGCTTAATTATCATACCTTATATACGATTGCGCAATACCTTTTCTTTGCACGAGATCGAGGTTATAGGAAATGAAAGCGAAACCAGCATTGTCTTGCGTCAGGGACCTATATAGGTCCCTGCTTGCATGACCTTTTAAATGTACAAATGGGACAGAATTAGGTAGAAGACATAAAAAATCATAAAGACAGACTAAATAGCTGGGTATGTAAAACAATTCGACAGAAAAAAATTCAAACACAGTTGAGTAAAGCGGTAAACCTACATGTAGTACTTCCGTCGATCTGACTGTACCTGATTTTGTTTTTTCCATCAATCATGTTGGTAACTTTATTATTGATGCACAGAATTTCTTAGACTTATTTTCGAGGTAAAATATAATTCCCAAATGCATTAACATTTAAAACAAAGTATGTTTACTTTGCAGAATTATCATTGTTACCTGCCCAAACGTGATGAAATCTAGTTTTGTTATAAATGCAAAAAACGAAAACGGAGGAGGACTTAGAAATGAAGACTGAATGTTATTATTTAGTAAAGTGTTATTAAGAAAATAAATGTTATGCTTTCTTTTTTAATTTTGCAACTTACTATTTCGGACCGGCAAAAATCACTTCAGACTGGCATATTTTGTCTTCTTACCGGTCCGAATGACTGGCTATTTGAAAAAGTTTTCCCACAGCTCTGCATCAAGCTACCCAATGACAGCTTTGCTGTCCACACTTTATTATTTTTACCTGGAATATCTGATAAGACATCAAAGCTGCTAACAGCGCCCCCGTGTCGATCTACTCCATCTAGAGCTTCTAACTGGGTAAGGGCAGATAACAACCTGGATCTGTACTGATCTACAACAAACAAAGGAATTATATTAATTATCAAAAGAGCTGATCATCAAATGAAAGATATTTAAATCTCTGTCTTTACCATAAGAAAATAAACATTAAAACAAAAATAGATGATTATTCTTCACATTACATAAAGTCCTTTAAAGTGCCTTGTATATCATGTTATCCCTACTCCTACAAATTCTTTTTGTCTAATTAAAAATCCTTTCTTAAAAACATTTGATGTTTCTTTTCTTATAACAAGAATTAAATCTAATTTTAATGATGTATTTCTTACTGGCATACATATTTATTGGACACATGCACAAATTTTCTATCAGTGTTTCAGAAGTATACTAACAATACAAATAAATATACCATAATGTAACTTATTCAATTTCTAGATATCTTTTTGTGTAAATAAATGATATGTGCAAGCCGTAAATAATTTATCAAGATCTGAACATAAAGGGTTTGTGGAGCATCCACATTGAGTGTTAACTGTCGTAAGTTTGAGATTTACCTAGATCTGAACATAAAGGGTTTGTGGAGCATCCACATTGAGTGTTAACTGTCGTAAGTTTGAGATTTACCTAGATCTGCACATAAAGGGTTTGTGGAGCATCCACATTGAGTGTTAACTGTTGTAAGTTTGAGATTTACCTAGATCTGAACATAAAGGGTTTGTAGAGCCGTCCACATTGAGTGTTAACTGTCGTAAGTTTGAACAGCCAATAAGGGACTTGATGACGTGCTGAAGAGAAGCAAGCTTGTTTCCGTGGAGCTCTATATGTGACAGCTTATAGTCAGTTCCATGTAGAGACTTGAATCCAGAAATGTCACTGATCTGGTTATAACTCAGGTTTATCTTCACAAGGGACCTAGAGAAAAGAATAACAATGCAGACTTAATACAACAGAAGTGCTTTCTTATGGTGATTGTAAAAAGTAAAATATATACTACATGTATAACACATATATATAATCTACCTTTACTTTTGCCAAGTAATATTTAGCTCAGCATTGACCTTACCTTAGTCCAGCGAGTCCCTTTACATCTCGTAAAAGATTACAGGACAAGTTAATTGTTCTGAGGTTTCTGAGGTTCTCAATGCCTTCTATTTCACTGATCTGATTTGCGGACAAATCCAGGTGTTTAAGATTCTTTAGATGGAGGAGGTTTTTGATTCTGTGGATGAAGTTGCTGTGTAGATTAAGGACCTGGAGCTGAGGTTTCAGGGGGACTTTCTGGAGGGACTTGATCCCCGAGTCAATCAAACAAAGCTCAGGTCCGTTAAAGTCAATATTGTTCATTCTGATGAGTAAAAATACAATTACTAGCTCATTATGGAACTGTCATCACCTGGAAAAAGAAAGATTATAAAAACTGTTAATCCAGTGAATTACAACTAAAAGAATTTTTAGGTATAGATTAATGTGTACATTAAGGAATGTTTCTTAATCTTGACTGCAAGTGATATTAATGTGTAAATCTTGGATTTGTATATGCATATTTCATGAAGAATGCTAGCACTTCATGAAAAGGGTAGACTTTACTTTGCCGGTTCCCAGATCCACAAGATCCTCGCGCTCATTGGACTATGACGTAACAACTATGTTACTCAACTGAAATGGGTTAAATTCTCACACTATTCGACTGATTAGTTTTGCACCAACCTGAGAGATTAGGGTTAGTCCTTGCACTAGCATTCGACTGATTAGGGTTAGTGTCGCATCCATCCGAGAGATTAGGGTTAGTCCTCGCACATTATACGACTGATATTAGGGTTAGTTTAGCATTTGCCTGGTAGATTTGGTCTGAACGTCTTAGTCCTTGCATACCATTCGATTGATTAGGGTTAGTGACTCGTTCTTTTAGATAAGTTAAGAAATTCAATCAGCTGTGTCTGTAATTTTTCCAAGATCATAATTCAGATTCAAAGGCATTTCGTTCGTTTGTTAACATGGAAGAATGGCTAAGTCCGAAAGAAATGACACTAAGCATGTGCCACATGCGGTTCATTCAGAGTTATTCTTTGTCAATTTTTTTCATGAATAAACAATATATATGAATTTTTTTCAGAGAACGAGGTTAAAAACTTCATTTAAAAAACGAAGTTAAAACTAAACTTTTAACCGTAGAATTTAATTTTGGGGTCAAAAGGCCAAAAAACCTCGTATTAAAATTTTTTTTTGATCACTCACGCGATTAGGCGACACTGCATTTTAGTGCGTGTTTCTGGGGACTGGTAAAGTAAAGTCGTTCCCATGAAAAAAATGTCTATCCAGGTATGTGCAAGATTATTTCTCACTCGATTACTTACAATTTTTAAGTTTACAGACTTTTCTAGAGGTAGCAGCCAAATGAGTCTGGTTTATCAGGACATATATTTCACACATGTATTAGCTCCAAAGAACATTAAACAAACTGCAGTGAAATGACTATATACTACACATTAATCAATTTATTGATTAAAGATTCATTATTTAGAAACTGTTTTGTACCATTTGACACTGCATGGAGCCAGATTCAACTGCCACTTGTCCACAGTTGCAGTTTAAAACAAATATTGAACCAGGGACCAATATACTAAAGGGATAGGCAGCTCCTTCATCGCTATATTTCAACTTAGTCAGTCAGTCAGATTTGCCATGATGTAAAACAGTAAAAGGAAAAAGAAGGTACAATTCAACATGGGTGAAATTCTTGGTATACCATCTTTTAACAGGGCCTACAATTAAAGGTACTTGGACACAGATTTGAAGTCATTATTTTCTCTATAATATTACGACTTATATATTTTAAAAGCATTTCACACAAAAATTAATTAAAAATCTTATTTCGTTTAAAAGATATTGAAATTTCAAATTTTTCGGCGGGTTTGATTAACATATCCTTGCACTCTCACAAAATTAATTTTATTCTTAATCCTTAGGAAAAGTGGCAATCTCGTTTTGTATAAATGAAAAATATTAATACTATAATCCAGAAAATTCAGAGTAGACACGTTCGAAAGCAAAACAAACACACAATATATTGTCAGTCCGTGCAGTTGTGGTAA
>PRKT01000032.1:551296-591706 GCA_003671525.1 Saccostrea glomerata
ATTTTATTCTTAATCCTTAGGAAAAGTGGCAATCTCGTTTTGTATAAATGAAAAATATTAATACTATAATCCAGAAAATTCAGAGTAGACACGTTCGAAAGCAAAACAAACACACAATATATTGTCAGTCCGTGCAGTTGTGGTAATCAGACTGTGACGATTGAACGCACCCGGTGAATTCTAAATATAAACAATAACAGAACTCGAGCCCTGTTTACAAAAACTGTGTACATAACACGAGTGTGCTCGATTGGCTAAACTCTGTACGCATCTCTTAGTTCGGAATGACGATACTTGTGAAGGTGTTTTGCTTTCTAACATTTCTACTCTGAATAAAATTATTTTTCTTGATAAAAGTTTTAATATTTCTCAGTAAAACACATCAAAATTGCCACTTTTCCTAAGGATTAAGAATAAAGTTAAAATTTGTGAAAGTGCAAGGATGTGTCAATCAAACCCGCAAAAAAATTTAAAGTTTTAATAACTTTTAAATGAAATAAGATTTTTAATTAATTTTTGTGAGAAATGCTATTAAAATATATAATTCGTGATATTATACAGAAAAAATGAGAAAATATTAACTTCAAATCTGTGTCCAAGTACCTTTAATGATAAATTAGTCAACACAGGTTAGGTTCTGCAGGTAACAGGTTCGTTCGCCCGATCTACCTGTTCGCCGGAGTCCGTTCGCGCAGGGTCCGTTCGCCCAAAAATTTCTTCGCCCAAAATCTTGTTCGCCCTATAATAGTTTCGCCCAATACTTATATATTATATTATATACATATACTTATATATTATATATATTAACTTATTTGAAATAAAGATTAACATGTATTTTTATTTCCTTTACGAACTTGGGTTATTTTTTCTCAAACCAGGAACAATGTTTATTTAGTCTTAATTAATTTTTGATTTGATTCTAATGCATTTATTAATGATTTGGTGTTTGCACTATAGTTAATTAGATGACTAATATCAATGTTAATTGGGGGATACACTCGTGTTATTTTTACGAATTGGGCTATATTTTGAAAACAATTAAGGGACTGAGACGTTAATAGATCCCTTATAGAACTGAGCAGCGTGTGAAAAGAAATTCATTATATTATATTCTATATAAAATCTGGACGAACGGACCCTGTGCGAACGAGAAATTGGGCAAACGGACTCTGGGCGAACGAAAAAGCGGGCGAACGGGATAACGGGCGAACAATTTTTTGGGCGAACGAACATGGAACCGGTTCTGCATGTCAATCCCCGATAAGTCACTAGAAGTGAAGGAATAATTAACTTACATCTCCAGTAAAACTAATAATGCTATCATTTGTAAACACCTCACTACAGTCATGAGATACATTTGTAAACCATCTTACAATACTGAGTAAATTCGGGAATGGAGGCAGTGTACACAATAAATCGATAGTGTTCTTTGCATCATTTAAAAATTGATAAATCCATGTTTTCTTTTATGAGTAAGTGTACAAACTGTGTCTCATTTAAAAATTACTTCAAAAGTACTTACACTGAGTATTAAAGATTTTCTACAGTTCATTCAAAACTCCATCAACAGTTCAACTGCAAGTTTGTACTTGCCGCGCCACTGTCGTTCTCAGCGAGACGTTTTCCGAATGTCGTAAAAACGAAAGGTTAGGAAAGCACAAGGCCAATGATACTACATTAATAATTTTGAAGAAGTATAATTGAATATTTCTATAAATATTATTAGAGTAACTTTCCTTTTTCCTTGATTGGAATGAAAATGCTACATGTAAATTTTACAACAACCAGAAATGGAACCTGTCAAGGAAGCGAAATTCTGAACTGAGATTGGAAAGTATCATGTTCATTGCAACTCGCCTTTTATTGTCGTCAGGTAAATGTCATCAATTCAGGGTGGTTATAATCAAACATTGAATATATTCTCCTTTTTTGAAAATGTCATACTTTTAAATGAAGGGTACCGTAACTATTATTTTGTTAACCTAGCTGCAAACAGTGTCAAAAGCAAAGTTGGAAGTCATGCGTGTAGTATTCATTACCATGATTACTGCGCTTTACAATTAAAATATTTGATACATTTTTTCACGCATTAAAACAATGATTATGGGAATTTTCAAGGTTGAGATCACTAATAGTGAACGATTTCTGTACTTATGTAAATGCAAAATTTACAAATATTTTGATATTTACAGAGAGTTATAGGACATGTAATGGATTAGAACAGAGGGTAGGATCATTCTGACAAACTCAACAACATGAGATTTTGGAGGCGATCGAGGCAGTCTAGACACTTTAGTACCTTTGAGGACAGTAACTCCAGTGGGGTTAGAGAGTTAGCTAGTGGGCATGGCCTGAGTAACCTCCGCTGGAACCCGTTCTACAGAGTGAGTCGGTCTGGACGTTTTCATCCCTTTCACTCAGTTATAAACCCATTCCTGCACCAGACACAAGAACATGTGCCAAAATGTTTAGCTCTTGTTTCACACTCAGAGATTCTAAGGGGACAAAATGTGGAGAACTTTTCCCATGAATGTTGGCTTCAAAACCACTTGCATCAGTTTGCACATTCCTCTATGAACAATCCCTTTAATAATGATGTTGAACAAGCAGAAGAGGTTGAGGACACAGATGAAGTTGACGATGACAGTCCAGTGGGAAGCGATACTGAGAGACACTCTGTATCATCTGTCAACAGCTTCGAGGTTGATGATGATGAGGATAATGATTTGCAAGATGAAAGGTCAGAGAATCAGTTACCACCTGACATCTTTAACTACACAATGGCCATAGAGCTACCACCGTATAACAATGAACCACCACCGAGTTACGAGGAAGCTGTGGCGGAGGACGCCAGGAGAGAGAGGCGCCTTCACTCGTCAACTCGATCTCGAGATGCTTTCCTCTGGTGAAACTTTGAGTTGAGTTTGTGAATTGAATTTAACCTATATTGGTGCATCTGATTTGCTTTCTGTATAGAGATTGTTATGTTTCGTTGTTTCTTTGCTATTATCAAAGAAAAAATTAGTGTTTTTTTTATGGCTAGTAGGTATATAATATTGTCAATACATATAAGAATGTAACATGTATTCTCTGTCTATAATTATGCTCAGTATTGTATGTTATTTTTAATCATGAACTCCTACTGGTAAAATCCTTTACATGTATATCTATATATTTGTAGTATCTATTGTACAACACATATGTATAAGAAAATTGTACTAATTTCTACATTCCATTCACAATACTCCAAGTCTGAGAAAACATTTTGTAGGTACTTGTTATAGCTCAGAACATGAGGTTACTTTTGAGTACGTTAATGACGGAACTATGTTTTTTTTTTCCAAGATTGAAATCAGTAAAAATCGGCCAAATTTCTCAGCAAGAATAATTATAAGGCCCTGGGCAGAATTAACATAAGAGAAATGCAGTGCCTTATAGTGATCTGTGAGTGATAAGACTCCTGTGATAATAGAGGTAAGTTCTCTACCCATTTTGTTGTGGACTACTGCTGCTGCTGTTGTACATCATTTAGACATTCTTGTTGGACAAAGGCTATATGTTAATCTTGAATATTTTGTATTATTGTATTCATATGTGGAAATTTGATTTGAAGAAAATAATTTTCATATGAAAATAATCCCAATTCATGTTGTTGCAAACTCTGTTTTTTCAATGGAAAACATGTTTAATTTTTTTCTTCAGATGTTTGTACATGTATTTAAAAAAAACAAACAAGTGAAGTTATATAAATCCTTTATACTGTGATTTGAAAATAACTTTCCCCTCACAATTTTCTGTCAAAATTTGTTAACAATTTTATTTCAATTTAGAATAGCTCATTTCAGTTGTGTGGATTAACTTTCATGTGTAATCCCATTTTGAAATTAGCTGAGGTTTTAATTTGTTCATCATGATAAACATGATAAAGGGAAAAAAAAGACAAAATGTAATTAGTGGAGGTAATTTTTTCCTGTGATGCCGTATTCCTGTTTTTTAAAGTATATATTTAGTATTATAAACTGGATATACCTCTGTAAACCCTATACTCATTCCTATTTGCGTCCCAGTATATTTTTTATTATACCTCTCTCTTTTCATGTTACTTATACATTGATCTGCACATTGTAGATTTTATGCTATATTCAATATTCATTGCTTTACACGTATAGGCTTGGGTATCTTTTGATTGTATCTATGTAATTCACCTTACTTTTTTCATATTCATTTTGATATAGCTACTAAATTAATGTTATAATGATATCTAGATTTCAGCACGAAAAACTGCATGAATATGATTTCTTTTTTAATTAAGAGAAGTAAAATTAAAACTACAAATAAGTAGTTAAAATGTCAGGTCTGCTGTAAGTAGTAATTACAAGTACAATGACTATAGTTCCCTGCTTCCTTCTATTAATTTTGATTTTTTGTCCATATTGATGAATTATGAATGTAGCTTTCTAGTTTCTAAAGCATGTATTTACAAAATATAAAGTTGAGAGTTTTCCAGTTAACAACAGTGATGTGTGACAACATGAAATGAACTTTGACCCTTTGACTTGTGCTAATGCTGTTTTGTTTGAATTCTCAGTATATAAGTCACAAGTTAATGTTTTTGACCCTCAGATGGCATTTTATTCGGGCAGCATTTCTTGTAAGGTATTGTTAGAAATTGCACTTTGTTTTATCGTACACTTTAGTAAAATTATCTTTAAATGCAGATTTAATCTTGTTTCTTATCTTGAAAACACAGACAATTTAAGTCTGTTTCAAACTTACTGATCTAGAGGACTTTAATGTCTTTGTTGAAGGAAGGTTTTTGGTTGTTTTGAAGTCATATGCATCAGAACCAGGGCTTAGCCCCCCTTTTTTGCACTTACACATAATTTAGGCAATGAAAATTGGGACTAAGTCTCAAACGTTTTTTTCTTAATGTTTTAGCCCCCTTTTCAGTTTGCCCCCTTACAATTTGCTTCTGACACCTATGGGAGTTATTTTGATAAGTTTTAGATTAGTTTTTGATTATGAAACATGCAGCTATGAATTATTTTAACAGTTAACAGTCAAAAAACTTCTCTGTAGAAGCCAAATTCATATATTAGTATTGTGTATTCATCTGTAAGTTTATTACGAGTAAATAACCGTGTAGTAGGTATTGAAGAAAATAAAATTAAAAACTTTTCTTTATGTTAATTTTTATTGCAACAAACATGAAACAAGATTTTGTTAAAAGACAGTTATCCTCAAACATAAGCCAAAGCCAAAAAGATATTCTACAGTTAACTTTAAATGTAAGGAAATTACTTCGAACCACATTCTTGTAGAAGAAAAATGTTTGTTTTTTTTTTTAACTTTTATTGACCTCTCAGATGACAAATCTACAGGACACAACCAAAAAGTCAACTAGGAACCAGGTGTGATAAAACAACATTTCATCTCCCAACTAGACCCTGGGATGAAAAGAATGGAATTCCGACACCTCTTTGCACATCAACAAGGTAAAGATGGCAAATCTACAGGACACAACCAAAAGGTCAACTAGGAACCAGGTGCGTAGAAAACAACATTTCATCTCCCATCTAGACCCTGGGATGAAGAGAACTGAATTCCGACACCTCTTTGCACGTCAACAAGGTACCGCCAATCACATTTCAAAAGGATGATGTATCCTTGTGTCTAAAATTACTGTCAAGTTTTTATAGAAAAAACTGCTTCTTCCCCACATTGGCCACTGTAATGAAAACTAGAGGTACTGTGAGCACTGAGCTCACTGATACCTCCCACCTCGGAAAGTAAAATAGGAGGTCCACGATGGCATTATGTTAAAAAGAATATGAAAGTATCCTTAAATTTTATTCTGTGGTTTAGGAGGAGTTGCAGATAAGAGATGGGTACCATTCAATATTAAAAATAGATGACAGTGTCCATGTTTTGCTATGGAAAACCCAAAATATGTGTCGGATGAAAAAGTAACATAGGAAGTGTACAATGACTTTATGTAATTTATGTAATTTAACAATGATTCTGCGAAACTTTCATTAAACTTCATTCAGTAGTGTAAGAGGTCAGTTTCAGATGAGATTGGTACCTCAAAGCCTAATAGACGAACGGACGTCCCGATCACCATAAACACTCCCACTTTGCAAGCGGGCGGTACTGTGAGCACTGAACTCACTAAATGATATACACTGTAAAATCATATTCCCAAAGATGAACTGCCTTCTACTTAAACTTGAGTAATAAGAACATTTATACCCAAACTTTCTTTATAGAAAAGTCATCACTTCTCTATTTGCATTATGTTGAAAAAGCACGGATGAATGACATTTACTTTTATGCATTTTATATTATGGTGTGTTCCCGTTTTGCACACATTTGATAATTAGGTATAGAACAATAGGTGTGAGGGATTTACCTGGATTTCCCTGTGAATACCTGATTTAGCTTAATGTATTCTTAAGAAGTTTAATACAATTTTATAGGCATTTTATTAAAATTCTATATATTTATGGGAAAATATTTGAGTTTATTGAATAAATTATTAATTATTACATATCATTTATTACTTACTTACTTATCCTCTCCGTGCCCCGGAGGACGCATGAGGCCGTTCAACAACGAACGCCACTTACGGCGGTCACTGGCAACAACTTGCCCCTCTTTCCAGCTGTTCCAGCCTAGTTCTTCCCTTTCTCTCTCAACAGAGCGCCACCAGGTGTTCTTTGGCCTTCCTCTTCTTCTCTTTCCCTCAGGGGCCCATGTAACAGCTGTTCTGATGTGCGAGTTCTCTTCCCTTCGTAGGATGTGGCCTATCCATCTCCATCTTTTTCTTTTGATAGTACTCGATAGAGGTATGGATCTTGTTCTTTCGTATAGTTGTTGGTTGGTTATCTTTTCAGGCCAATGTATTTTAAGGATTCTCCTAAGGCATTTTCGGTGGAATGTATCGAGCTTTTCATCATCTTTTTCTGTTGTTCTCCATAGTTCAGCACAATACAGCAACACAGATAGAACGTTTGTGTTGAAGATCTTGAGTTTGGTCTTTGTGCTGTATTGTGCTGACTTCCATACCTTGGCAAGGGATGCAAAGGCGGTCCTGGCTAAGCCTAGCCTTCTCCCAATATCTGCATCAGTTCCTCCGGTCTTGTCCATTGTGGCACCTAGGTAGAGAAATGATTCAACCTCTTCGATTTCTTTATCATTCAACCTGATGGCATCCTTCTTCTTCACATTTATTCTCATGCTTTTAGTTTTATCGATGTTAATTTTTAGGCCTGTATATCCTGCAACAGCATGTAATCTCCTGGTCTTCTCCTGCATGTCGCTGTGTTTGCTGGACATAAGTGCAAGGTCGTCTGCATAATCCAGGTCTTCTAAAGTGGACATAAATTTCCATCATATACCTCTCTTCTTATTGTTAGTATTTCTCATTATCCAGTCTACCACAATGATGAACAGGAACCCAGACATAACACATCCTTGTCTCACTCCTGTCTGTACTTTAAACCAATCAGTTGTTCTACCATTCTCTATGACACAACTAGAACTACCATCGTATAACTTGTTGATGATATCCACGTACACACCCGGGATTCCATACTGCCTTAGTTTATCCCACAGTTTCTCTCTTATTATGCTGTCAAAGGCTTTTTTAAAGTCTATGAATCTGATGTACAATGGTGCTTGCCACTCTATAGATTGTTCTAAAATATTTTTTAGAATGTAAATCTGTTCTGATGTTCCTCCTCCTCTTCGATATGCAGCTTGCTCTGGTCTTAGTCTGTCCTCTAATCCATCTCTAATTCTGTCAATCACTACTCTGCAAAATACTTTAGATGGCACTGATAGTAGTGATATTCCTCTATAGTTGTCACATATCATCAGATCTCCTTTCTTGGGTATTTTGACAATGAGTGATCTCTTCCAGTCTGTTGGTATTTCTTGCTCATTGATGCCTCTGTTGAATAAATTTGTTAGCTCTGATGTTGAATATGATATGCTTTCCTTTAGTAACTCCGCATTGATGTTATCTATGCCAGGACTCTTTCCCCTCTTCATTTTTTGGATTGCTTTTTTGACCTCTTCCTCTCTAATTGATGTTGTGTCTATTTCTTCAATTTCATTCTCTTGGATGGTGCATCCATCAGGTAGATCTGTTGTTTCAGTTGGGACATTAAGGACCTCTTCAAAATGCTCTTTCCATCTATCCAATATTTTTCCGTCCTCAATGATAAGTTCACCATTCTTGGATCTTATGCCACTTGTCCTGTTTCTTTTTCTTCCACAAAGCTGCTTGGTCAGTTGGTAAACTTCACTCAGACGGTTTGTGTTTGCTGCATTCTCTGCTTGATTAGCTACATCTTCCAGATTTTTTCTTTTATCATCTCTTGCTCTTCTTTTCACCTCTTTGTCTTTGGTCTTTTTGTTAAAAATATCAGAACATTATCCATTTTGCATCTTAATGATTTGCTTTTATCTCTAATTATCTAATATTGCTCTATCATTAAAAAAAATCAGGTTTTCTGTAGCTGTGCAATAACATTTCTTAATTTTCATCCAATGAAGGATTAAGAAAGAGTTTTTCTTTAAGAAAAAGGCAGATTTCTGGCACATATCCAGTCAGCTTATTATTGTACGTCGATGCCAAATTATTATATCCCCCGATTAAGGACAGATGATACAAACAAAAACTGGATGCCTGGATAGGTATATTTTTTTAGCCTAATTTCAATTAAAATGAAGCAAGTGATAAAATTCAAGAATATAAATAAACTGTAAACCTAATATGTTCTAAATTCTGCCTCTCTGAATCCATCCTTATAAATCTATACAAATATTTTTCTCTCCAGATCCCATTTTTGTGAAAATTTGAATAAAAAAATCAAAATCTACACGGTGAAATTTGTTCATTTTACCCACTATAACAAGATTTAAGCTGTTATTTTTAAATTTTTTGACAAAGGTTTGTTTGTATCATCTGTCCTTAAAAGCATGGCATGATCGTCATGTCCGTCGGTCCGTCTGTCTGTATGTCCGTCCGTTAGGCTTTGCGGTACCCATCTCTTATCCGCCACTCTTCTTATACCGCTTTCACATAATCCTTGTTACAAAATGCCACGCCCGGACACATATTTCCGTTTTCCCTTGGCAAAAACATTGACACTGCCATTCATTCTATAATATTGAAGGTTATCCATCTCTTATCCGCAACTCCTCCTATACCGCTGAATAACAATTTAATGATACTTTCTATGGATTCTTTATTACATAATGTCATTTTGCACCTTTTTATTGCACCCCGGAGGACCGGGCTGCTCTATACATATAAGTTTAAGTGTTTGTGTATGGGGATTAGGGTGGGAGCAGTTATTCAGAATAAAAGGTTTTCTAAACACTGAAAAGATTGTTAATCAGAATGTTCTTTCCCTTTATAAATTACGAGATACATGATATATTTTCTTCCATAAAGTGAATCTGTAAAAATAAATGTTTTTCATATTATAAAGTTGCTTATTATTTACTATCGAAAAAATGACAGGTCCCTTTTTTTTTAACATCGAATTTTACTTCTCGCATAAAAACGTACTCTGCACAGTTCGTGTTTTATATTCTAAAATTGAAAATTAATACATTTTTGAATATTAGGTGATGCATGCGTCTAACTTCAATTTATATTTTATGCAGCCAACATTTACTTGAGGAATTGATCAAGTTAAAAATGGTATCGTTTTTGTTTGATTTTTATCCGACTATAAGTTTTCAAAATGTTCGCGATTATCGTCTCCATCAATTAGACGCATGCCTTTTCACACAAATCGAAGCTGTTTGATGATCAAGACTCATTTCCATTGTTTTCTTTATATATTTCCCGGGTGACAATTGATGGTTACATCAATGTTTTCTTGTTACTTTCTGATCTGACACTTTTTCGCGTCTCCCAGAGCAAAACATGGACTTTACCATAATAATCATATGGGAGGCGGGGGTATCATTTAGTAAGCTCTTTTCTCTGTCCTCTATTTTTGTAGGATATGATTAGATTTTCTACATAAGGTTTCGGGATTGTTATTTTCATCCACATAGCAGGTTAATTTAGGACCGAAATTAAATTTTCATTTTTATAAAAAGAAGAATCTTACTAAAAGTCTTATAACACTATCTTCATTCTATTCTTAAATTAGATATTTATAATATAATTAATGTTTTAAACGAAATATCATTTATGCATGGGCCACATGCTTACCTGAGTATTTTCATGATCAATTTGCGTAATTATATATTATATAAAATATTTATGTACATAATAACCATTGTTGCTTCTTCACGTTGTACCACAGGCCTTTGGGTCGCTTATCGGATAAATGCAGGAAAAAGTGTGGGATGTATATATTTTTTATCACCTCAATTTTTTTGTAAGTCGAATTAATGCGATTTACAGGCCTGTGCTTTGCATGAAGAAAACTATTTAAAACACTTCTGTCTTATCAACATCTAGTTTTAGATACAGTAGGTAAAGTGTAAATGTAATATTGAAAGGTACCCATCTCTTATCCTTACACGTAAGTCATCACGATCTGTATAAGAAACTAAAACTAGAGGTACTGTGGGCTCACTAAATGTTACCCCCGCCTCAAATACAATGGCAAAGTCCATGTTTGCTCTGGGAAACCCGAAATAAGTGTCGGATCAAAAAGTAAAATAGGAGAGGTACAGTGGCATTACATGTATGTAATAAAGAATATATGTAAAAAAAAAAAATCAATAAATTTTATTCAGTGGTAGAGGAGAAGTTGCGAATGAGAGATGGGTACCCTTCATTACTTCAGAAAGAAAGACCGTATCCAGGTTTGTTTGCTCTGGTAAACTCAAATATATGTACGATCAAAAAGTAAACTAGGAGGTGCAAATTTCATTCAGTGGTATCAGAGGAGTTGCGGCTAAGAGATGGGTATCACAAAGTGTAACAGACGGACGGACACACCCTCACATTTTTCAAGCGGGGGTATATGATAAGTATTACAACTTCCAGAAGCTAGATTTTTCTGCTAAGTACTATCACTAATGAGTTTTACTTTCATGAGAGGGGGACACCGATGTGTACAAGGGCTATAAAATTTCCTCTCTCAAATTTCTTTCCTTTTTTTCTCGTTAAAACTTAAACCATCTTTTAAAACTTCCTGGATCTTCCATTTCCAGTTCGCTAGCTCTCTTAAAAAATAACTGGGGCGGAATTGAAACCGTGGTCAGCGACGATGACTACGCTCTTACTGAATTAGCATTAATTCCTTTTGTTTCTCGGCCTCGCAATCACAACATGCTTCAAAGAAATTTTAATAAGATTTTTAATTTTCATTTGAAGAGTTCACACAGTCTTTAACCAGAAGTCGTATTCATGAGTAATCCAGCTATTTAAAGTGTATTAGGTAAAACCAACACATCATTTTCAGGTATACAGCGCAACAGAGAGGTAGGTGGTCATTTGTTCTTATCTACTTACTTTTATAGTTTGGTAAAAATTAATAATAATGATAAAAATTAAAAAAAGAAAAGAAAATAATAATAAGAGAAGAAAGGTTTATGTTTCATAATCTCTAGATAGTGCACTAATGTATGGAATTAGGTTGAAACAGATTTTGATCATTGCTAATTACTTGAATATTGATTGATTTATTGATTGAGAGAGAGAGAGAACTGTTTTTAATTAGGTCTTTGAAATAACGATAAACTCGTTAAAAATCTATTTTTAAATCACTATATCAGGGAATTTCCCTTAATTTTTGTTTCTTTACCCTGGGTATTGTTGACGTACTTGACCTAGTTTATACTGAATGATAAAATAACTATAAGTCCGACGACTCGTCTATCTGTATGTCGAATGTCGATTTTGTAATACTCCTTTGCATTGAACACTTCTCCAAAACCAAAGGGATATATGCACACAATTTTAACATATCGGCACGATCAATTGATATTTAATATAATTATTATATCTCCCGCTTGAAATGCGGGAGGGTATATAGTGATCGTGATGTCCGTCCATACGTCTAGCTGTCTGTCTGTCCGTCTGTTCAGTATGCCTTGGGGTACCCAACTCTTATCCGCAACTCCTCTTTTACCATTGAATAAAGACTTTCACATAATCTTTGTTATATAGTGCCACTGTGCACCTCCTATTTTATACCTTTTGATCAGACACACATTTTGGGTTTCCCAAACAGAACATAAGCAACTTTTTTCTACAAGCCATTTTTTCTACAATATTGAAGGGTATCCATCCCTTATCCGCAACTCCTCCTAAACCACTGAATAAAATTGAATGATACTTTCACAGATTCTTTATTATATTTTTATGGGAGAGGAGGCACAGACACTAGTTTTGTAAACGGCCTACCCTTACTTGAAAATTAAGTTGAGACTGTCCCGTATACGAAGAAAGTGCCTGTGGGGGAGGGGGTATTTGTGTAAATGTCACACTGAATGGAACTAAATTTAGTTTGAAAACATTATGTTACTACTAGATGTAATTTTATGTTTATATAAACTTATGTCTTTTTGATTTAATATAGTTCATGGGGTTCTAAAGGTATTTATATAAAGTCATTTTACCAAGCGTTGGCTTTTATCACTACAAGTTACACATAGAATACTGTGGAATTATTCGGTTTCTTGGTTGAATTCGAGGGAACCATTCATGCGTCCTCTACGAATAAATAAACTATGATTTCAAAATCATATATTGTTGGTAAAGTTGAAATAACGTCCCAACGATCCTGTAAATTTAAAATTTATACAAAGCAATCCACAAAAATTGTCCCCCTAGTAATTTTAATGATTCCACAGTATATTATATTACACTTAAAAAACTTATCTTTGAACAATTATTTATTGTAGGTCACTATATAACCAGAAATGGCATACGCACAATCTGATAAAACCCCGCCAACATCACCGAGAAGCTCGGCGTATGACAGACGTAAGCAATTTGACGTCTGCATAATGACGTGTAATGACGTAGACTGCCACAAGCCTACGGTCTCAACACTAGTTACGTCATGTAGGGTCGCCAAACTGAATTTCTCTCATTTAACATTGACAAGTATTCGATGTTCGGAAATACAGAATGGCACTGCCATTGCGACAGCAGTCATTGTTTGTAAACATAGCGAAAAAGAATTCAAAGATAATTTTAAAAGCATGCAAGCAGGAACTGTTGTTGTGACAGGAAGCATTGGAAAAGTGAAATCTTCAGTTTTCAAAAATACCATCTCCAATGTTGAAAACGAAGCAAACATGAACAGACTTTTCCATAAAATAAGAGAGGTAGTGCTAGAACATAGTCAATATGATGACATCAGGCCAGAGAATCCATATACAGAAGGTATTGTGGATGGCGATTGTCCATCACGTATGGAGACGGGAGAGAAGGAGCTGGTCTCTCAGCCGACCACTTACGCATGTTATTCCACTTCCACTGGACATTCCTCAAACTTTATCAACCCTCGGAGTTTTGATTTCAAAGATTACAAAACAAACAGAGAAAACACCGAGAAAAAAACAGACTACACAGAGTCTCCTGTAATCGAAGAACTTACCAAAGAAGATGAAATGGGATACACACATCTCATTGACGTCACAGGAGAGTCACTGAGGAAATGCCTAATGAATAGAGACAAATTTATCGAAACAAAAACCCTCTTGAGTTCAGACAGCTATTCAGGGTCTTTTGTATTTGAAGAATATATTTTACCAAACCTGGAATACGATGGTAGGTGTATGAAATGTATGTCAACTTTTTTGAAAGTTCATTTGTGAACGTTTGTGAAATTTTAAGTGTTAGTTCTGTTTATTTTGTATTTTTTGCAGAAAAACTAGAGTTAGACGAAATTGTGCATAAGTTTAACGTGGATAGCTGTAAGGACTCATCTGATTTGGAGAGACATATCGTTACTTCTGTGATGAAATTGTGTTTAGACTGCCGAAATTTCCATGGCCTGGTTATCCTTTTAAGATGTCAAAAGAGAAATATACAACTCAATGCCTTCCGAAACCTAGAGCATTTATTGTACACCACAGACATTCGACTTTGCAACACTCAAGATTTGATAAATGGGATTACAGACCTTCTTGAAATGATTGACCTTTGGTCTGGGAATGAAGAACTTCTGCTCCTTCTGCTGCACACTGTGATGGTGGCTTTCTCGATCCTTTTTATGGCATTCAATGCCAGCCTGAATCCTACCATCAAATCTCCTATTGAACGCATTTGTAAGGAACTTATAGAGAAAATCAAGAAGATTGAAAAACTACATACCGACAATGAGAAAATGAAGGGATTGTTCGGACAATTACAAAAATCTGCGTCTTGCTTGTCCATTCATTTAAAAGAAGTGTCAGTGCTTCGGATGGGGAACTGGTCGGACGCGATGAAAATCACAAACAACAGACAAAAGATTAAAGATGACTTTAAGGTGTTCTCCGAGATAGAGCAGGCAACGGTTATATTTGGTCTCATGAATCTGGTAGGGATTTTGTTATCATGAAAAATTTTTACCTTTGTATTTCTTTGCTAAATACGGCAAATTTCTGTACCAATATGTAGATAACGAACAGTAGTCATGTTCAAAATTTCATTAAAGCAGTTCAAATCATTGTAAAGCAGAGCAAACACAGTAAAAAAAATTCGGTGTTTAAAGGTATGAAAAATATTGATATTGTATTGACCATAGAAGTAGTGGCTTTTAAACGTGGATATTGTTTCCTGTTTGATTAACTTATTTGTCAATTGGTTTGTCTTGTCTTAGAAATTGTTCATTAGTAGGCTAATGCTTTTGAGTATCAAATCATTTCGGTAACATAAACCACATTATGCAGTTGTATATTCTATTTGGTAGCCACTTACATCTTTTCCATTAAAACATCCAAATATAAAACATATGTTTCAGATAAAACATATGTTTCAGATTCTTTGTTTCTTTACAAGGTTATACGTCAGCCGGAGGGAAATCACGCCTCTCTCTTTGATTTATTGTATACCTGCTTGAAGAAAACTTTAAAATTCAAGAAAAAGGAAAAGAAAGATAATTTTGAACTATTTCCTAAGCTTTATCTGATAACGAAGATGGTGTACAAAATTTTAGAGATGTCTCCTTTTCAAGGTATTTGTATTTGTATGTCAAATTTCTTTTGTATCATTATTACAATTGAAAACACATATAGAATTACTTCTGATCATCCTTAATTCTTTCTTTTTCATAGCACAGCATTGCTTGGGCATACTTCATTTATACATGGATACCGATAGAGTTCACCAATCCATTCGAAAATGTCTACTTAATGAAATCTCGAGTTTGCTATTTCACAAAGACAAACAAATTGTCCATGAAATATTTTCCATGCTTACCAAGAACAATTCGCATTCTCCTTTTGACCTAAGGCAAATTACAGTTTCACATGTGGAGAAGCTACTTCATCCATTGAACTTTTCTATTGAGAAAGATGAATGTGTTACCAATGGCTACGCTCCCGTTCCACCCAGTTGGTGTCGGTTTTCAGGGACTGTTAATGACAACAAAGACGTGACCATCCACATACTACTGCCATCAAAGAACTGCATAATGAAGGGAATAATGGAGGATTACAGAGAAAACTCAGCTGAGAAAGATATTATGAAAGACCATGAGAAACAAAGAGACATGCTCCACCTTCTGTGTAGGGAGGGTATGACGTCACATGTTCTGCCATTGGTTGGATTTCAGTGTCGACCTTTGCCACTCTTCTTCGTCACACAAACATCTCGAGACAGTATATTGCTTTCAGATTTCCTTCTCAAGAAAAGAAGCATCAAAGACTGGTTAAGTTTTCAGAAACTAAGTACCATGGCCGCTGACATTATCAGTGCTGTGGATTTCCTTCACTCTAAAGGAATCGTTCACAGAGGACTCACGACATCTAGATTCTCTATCAACAAAGAAGGACAAATCATCATATCTTGTCTTGTAACTGCATCTGAGGGCCACAGCTCAGAATTTGTCGGAGGTAGTATTGAACAACAATTAAAAAAACGAAAATTGAAATCAAAAACAAAAAAATGAATAATAAATGTTGATAGAGTGGACTCATTAATGATTTGTGTTCCTTTTCAGAGTGTAATCGTATTCCCTTGAGATGGTCTGCCCCGGAATCGATTCTTTACGACCGCTTCAGTACTCTAAGTGATGTTTATATGGTGGGGCAGGTTATTTACGAACTGTTCACACATGGTTGTCACCCTTATACCGAGCTGTATGGATACACACTAGATGTCGTATTGCAGTTGGTAATTAAAATTAACGTATCAAAGATGTTAAAAAATACAAATAATAAAAAGAAAGTAAACTTAATGCTGTTCTAATAAGTCTTTTTGAAGTTGACCATTTTTGCTATTTAGATCATCTTCCAGAACCTTGCACCCAGACAGTGGCCATGTATTCCTAGGGAGATCCACGATATCATACTTAAGTTCGTGGACCCCAATCCTCAGGCCAGACAACCCTTGAGTAACGGTCTGCAGCAGCTGAATAACTATCTAGCCAGAGCTTCATCAGGTGAATACTGAACACAATTCCCTTTTATAATCTATTGATCATTTTATATTATTGCAACTATTCTCAGTTTGAACGAGCAGCATCAAGTTTTATGCCCTAACAGTGTATAACTATTTTACAAAAATTATGTTGGTGTCTTTATTTCAAACTTAAATTTGTAAAATCAATTCTCAAAGGATCCAGAAAGAGACTGAGCAATTCACACAGAGAGGACCTGAAGTATCCAGATCTGGACCCATCACAAAAGGAACCACAGACGGTAAGGACAGATTCTCAGACTGGCTGAGCCGTAACTCAAATCTAGTTAAATCTTATTATGTAGAATTGACATTGAATACTTACTAATATTCTATATATATTGGTACTAGAAGACAAGAAAAAAGGCCCATTCTTCCATGATTGCTATTATGAACTGAATTTCATTTAACTCTCTGATTCTAAATCAATATTAAGTACTCAGAGTGTAATGCAAAGATAATACTTTTATAACAATCTCACTAATGATAGATCAAGTGTCAGGACTATATTTGTCATAAAAGACTCAACAAGAGTCATGTTCATGAACGCCAAAGTAGCTCTATCCTGTATATTTATAATACATGATTCCATATATTCTTTCATTTCTTCACTTATTTTACGAATTTCTTTCAACGTTTGCATGATTGCATGTAAAATGCATGAGAATATTGCATGATTATGTTTTCGACACCCAGGAACTACCAGAACTTATTAAGCAGCTTAAAGGTCAAAGGGAAAGTGAGTACTTCAGTGTCTTTCACATATGGTACATTCCTTATGCACGAATATATACAAAAGTAATACTCTGGTCTTATCTTATTATTAACTTTCATGCACAAAATTATTTATTCAGATATGTCTTTGATTAATCTGATCTGCATTCTTTCACTTTCAAATATTACTCTACACGAGGAATACTATCGAACATTTCTTTTATTCTTACCTATACCCTTCGTTGTCCCTTACCACTAAGGCTACTTAAGGTTTTATCTCAATTTATCTTGTTCTCTAGTGTTAAAATTTATAAAGTTCTCCATAGGTCATGGGGTTTGATTTAACTCTGAGATAAAAGATTGGAATTGTGCAGTATTATTGTTAGATGTGCATTTACCCACACCTAGTAACGGGTATATTGAGATATTAAAATTATTTACCCGGTATATTAAGATCAGATTTCCCCAAATATGCTTAATTTCTTTGTTTTGGAACCTGACCGGGCTTGCAAAATTATACATGTAGTACAGTAATTAGGAACAGGATCAGTACAGGAAATTAACGGCGCAGTTGTGCATAAGTTGGTTATGTAAATGTTTTCTGCAAAAGCTGCAAAATAAATTCCCGACTAACAACCAAAAAAAGACATTTAATTGTTTACATTTATTTATATAAATATTCATTTAGAATAGGATTAAAAATATCAATTATTGGTTATTACTATGTACGTCCTTGTACGTTTCATTGATGGAACAGACACTGATCAAGTATATGCCTAGCGTTGTTCATGAACTGATAAACGGCAATGGTTTTTTTTAAGAAATGAAGGAGAAAATAATCTGTGGATGTAAATATATAACTGTAAACAAAAAGTTAATGAAGAAAAATACAAAGATAGATAGGGAAGTTACAGGAAACAGCAAAAGAATAGAAGAAGTAGACAATTTTTTATACTTTGACAGTAAGATCCCATCCAATGCAGATTCTACCTTTGAGGTTGAAAAAAATAGAATTGCAGAAGCCCTTGTCACCTTTGCCAACTTACGGAGCATCTGGAAATCTTCAATAATCAGATTAAAACTAAAATAAAGATATAAATTATTAAAAACAAATGTCATTGGAGTCCTCCTTTATGGATCTGAGTCATGGAAGGGGACAAATAACATCACTCAAAAAACAAGATACACTGTACCTTCAAAACAGTAGGTATCCGTAGGATACTCAAGGTAATATGGCCAAACAAGGTATCAGCACCGATCTGAGGAGCTTATGAAAGAACACATACAGCTGACATATCTTACCGGATTAAAGAGAAACGATGATAAAAGATTGACCATGTAATGAGAAGAAATTATAAGATATACCAAGGGTAGCATTAAGATGGACTAAATCAGGAAAGTGATCAAAGGAGACTTGGCGACTATCAGTAGAAAAAAATGAAAGATAAGGGATGGACTTGGGATATGGTCCAGTCAATGTCAGCAGACAGACAGAGATGGAGGTCCTCGGTGCAGGCTTTATGTCCTCAAAGCACGGATAAAACGAAAAATGTCATTAGCAATTCAGTGTATAAATAACACTGGCCTAACAATTGATATGAAAAACATCAGTCAGCATACAAATTCATGTCAGATTGTATTTGTTCGACCATAGAACTATATGATGACTTTGAAAGAGGCGTTTGATATCTTTGTTTTATAAATTTTTGTCAGTAGTTTACCTCGTTTCACAAAGTATTCATACGTAGAACATGTTCCAACCATTCGTTACATGTATAATTTTTTTTAATAAAGTACTGAAGTTGAAACAAATTAATTTCCCTTTTTATTAATTTATTTAAAATTATATGAGAGGTATTTGTTTTCGCTCATGCAAAACAAGTAAAAATTTGTTATGGTTGGTAGGGGACATGCATTGCTTCAGCAAAATTTCAGTATGCTTGTTGTATGAAGTTTGCTTATCTAAGAAATGATGGTTACATAGACATTGAAATAATATTTTCTTTAGTATAATGTAAATGAAGCCTTTTCCGGATTTTGATTCCGTAAGATGCAATTCAGGAAGGTTGTATAAATTAAGGACTTATCTTAATGTATAAGGCTTCTGCGTGCATATGTATCAACTGTGTGTTCAAGAAATCAATCAAAATATTTATTGCTTCAAAACGCCATCTTTCTCTCAACTCTTTCTTTATGCACAATGATCATACCATGTTTTCTTGATTCTTTTCCAGCAATTTCTAGCAACCCAGCAGTACAACTTATAAGCGGATTGTAGTTTATCAGCCATCGTCATGTATCTGAATTGTATTGTAGCTAACATTGGCTTCTTTCTTAAGAATATAAATTTTTCAGATCCGACGAAGACTTATGCTAATTTGCGTAAAACATTGAGGGGTCCAAAAACAGTCCTTGCGATTACGGAGGCTGATATCGCATCAAGTGATGCTCCAATCACTCACAAAAAGGTCTGAATGTTATTTAAAACATAACTTATTTGATATTTATGTGTTACTTGAAGTATAAGGGATATTCAAGATAATTTTTCAAACTTTAGGACCAGAAACTGGAAGTCCAGGAACCTATTTCCCAGAGGTTCTATGAGTTGTCGTTTACTGAATTGAGCAAGTCTTCTCTACAAGATGTCCTGAACATATTGACATGGCCACCAAAAGTCGAGAGGAAGGAATCATATAGTCTGGTATTCCATTAATTCATTGTTTTAAACATTGAAAACAATGCGAAAGTTGTTCTTTCGCTTAAAGAAGTAACTCCATAAGAATTGTTGGAGATGGGCATCCCTTTCAATCAGACTATACTGTAGTTTTATATGTCATATGAATATTAAATTTAAAAACCGCATATATGAACATTTATTTTTCTATATTTTGAAGTCAAAGTTACTAACACAACGTTAAGTCATTAGGAAAAACAGGCCAATCCATAATTAAGATCTTTTCAGTTTGGGGCTCATGTATTTAACAATTAAATATTCTAAAGCATTACAGATGTAATATTGGAGATACACTTTCGGAACTCTCACTGAAAAGATGTTATGGAGACCCGGATGACCAGAAGATTAACATGAAATACACTCTTATTATTCACCATCTTGTCCAATTTATATGTGGTCTACACGACCGTGGCTGGCTGTCACGTGATATCTGCTGTCGCCATCTTTATTATGATCATCAGAAAAAGAAGGTAGCCTATTCTGACTTTACATAGTAATAAAGCAGTAATTTGCTTGTAAGGTTTCCTTTGCTGTGTGCGATGATATGTTTTAAACCTTATACATATTTTCAGGTTTTCGCTCCACGACTAGGTCGTTTGGCATTTCTCAGTCCAGGCGAAGTTCTTGATGATAGCGTCATAGATGAAGTATTTACTGATAGGAAAAACTGGTGATTATTTGATTTTCATCAAATGAAATGTTTTGTACATTTACAATATTTTAATTCTTAGATATCATATGACATTTTTTTTTATTGCAGGTACCCATTAGAGACACTACAGCATGGTCAATATTCCAAAGAGGGTGATATTTACATGTTAGGAATGACAATCTATGAATTTTACATGGGACTTGAAATAAATCTAGAAAATCCTGTGTCTACGTCACTTAGCTGTGTGCCTTTCTGCAGAATTCCGAAGGAAGAGGTACCACGAGTCTGTCCTCACTCCATCTCTCTCTCTCTCTGATAACTTACATAAAATATAGATATAACGAACAGTAATCAAGCACACAAATCCACTGAAAAAATTTAAATCAGAAGTAGAGCAAACATTAACCTCCAAAAAATTTCAGATGGAATCAGGTGCCATGGAGGTAATTATCCCCTGTAGAACGGTCACATTCGCCATATTAACCTCGGCGAATAAGGAAAAATCCATTTAAAACTAAAATTCTTTTCGTTTTTTCAGTTGTTGGGACACATTTTGTCTGGTGAGGTTCCACAACAGCCGATGTACTGCCCTGATGACCTGTTTAAGATGATGATCAGATGCTGGAACAGAGATCGAACACAGAGACCCACGTGTACAGACCTTCTAGAGATAACGACAAAGTAAAAGACAAAAACTTGTAAAACTTGCATGAACATTTATTAATTCTATTCATAAGAATGATTATAAAATAAACTGCATCGTGTCATATTGCACAACCATATAAATCTTTATATGATAATTTATTATCATCTGAATTTTCTTGTAGATTGCTGTCCTTATATGAAGATGGCGTGGATGATTGCTTCAGTGATGTTATTTATGAGGAGCTTGATGGGCCGGAGCTTCCGCCTAGAAACCTCAAACCAAATGATCTGTCCATTAATCCCTCAAATCCCGTACCATGCATCCCAGAAACTGGTAACCAACAACAATTTTCCAAATTGGGTAGTGAATGTGAAGGATTCATAAAAATGGTCAAACCATCATGTAACACCAGTGTTGGGAAAACATTGCTTCCATATTCCAAAGAAAATCCCATATATATGAGTAGGTCAAATTTTGATAGAGCAGATACCAAACGTAGCATGGCAAAACAAAAAAATAACGTAAGACAGCAAAAGCAACCAAATGAAAGAAGCTTAGCTCAGTCATCAGAAGATACAGAGAGCATAACATCTTCTGGTAATCCAACATCAGACAGCATTACATCGTGGGCCAATCCCAGCTCATCTAATCTAAGTTCAGACAGTGCATTATCGTGGGCAAACTCATGCAGCTCAGTCAGTCAAAGTTCAGACAGTGCCTTGTCGTGTGTGAACACGAGCTCTTCCAGTGACATTCCAAGAACTAGCTCTGAAGATTCTCTGGCTACTGTCTGTGTGTCCAGAGATGATGGCTCAACAGAAGAAGAGAAGACAAAATCACAACAGGGAGGGATCATTGTAAACGATTACCTAGCACTGATAGACAGCGATGAACTCCTAAACAAAAGAGGTGTTGTGAAGGAAATCGATGCAAGTAAAACTAATTTCCAGGATTCATCAGATGACGAATATATAGATTTTGATATGTTTAAAGATGGCCGGGAAGATTATCTCAACCCTTTTTATCCCCATTCGAATAACACGTGAATGTTGAAGAACGGTACTAAATTTAGAGGAATAACTTATATAGTAGCCTTAATTTACTTAATACAGATTTATCTGAATATATAATCTAATACATTATATGTACTAATGAAAGACTGGCAAAATATAATGTATTAAAATTAAACGTAAGTAAAACTACAAAGTTAAATACATCATTAGCATTGCGTCCAACGTTTTGGATGGATAATGATATATGAATAAGTATAGCCCTTTGATGAGGTCAATCTACAGATATATCCACTTCACAGAAAAGCATATCGCCCGAACACGAAGTGCGAGGTCGATATGCTTTTCTCTGAAGTCGATATATCTATGGATTGACCTAATCAAAGGGCTACATTTGTTATATTATTTTGTTTTACTGCGATTGACAAAATAAGCACAAGTTTTCTTTCATGTCTTTTTTAAACTCTGAGAGACAATAGATCAAAATAAATTAATCTGTTATTGTGTATTTTCTTTGTACTGATAGAATAATTTGCGCATCTCCTTTTTTTAAATGTCTACATTTGTTTAATTATTTTTTGTATCCACATCTGATTTACACCACTTCTTGAATATATTGTTGCCAAGTAATCTTGAATTCTATATATCTTTCATTTCTGTTAATACCCGTATAGCGGGTTTACTTGTCGGGTGTAAAATTTGGCTTTTTACCTGATGAAAGGTATGCCATTAATTTTGGCGTAATTTATTTTAGCAGACACAGAGTTTTGGCTCTTTCCATAAAAACACTTAGAAAAGAACTTACTATATTAGCGCTTAAATTTTCAGCGGGCTACCTTCAAACCGCCAAAATAAGCCAAAACTAGCACCCCGCTAAAATATTCCACTATACGAAAAATAGTCAAAACTGACATATGATTTTGAAGAATTATTTCCTTTGAAAGGGAACTATGAGTATAGATTGGAATACAACTTGTAGAATAAGTTCCAGATCCTTCTAAAATATATTCATTTATATAACGAGCCTTACAAACGAAGACAATGTTGTTACCTGCTTTGTCAGCAGGGACCAGTACGTACTGATCATGTAATCTATCTAATTCTAATTCTTTTTTTCTCTTCTGGATTATTGAATACAGAAGGATAGATGGTTTTCATATTGCCCCTCGATCTTTTGATACGTGATTTTACCTTGGATCCGATAATTTAATCCATTCTGACAATGTGTCAACGTCGTCTTTTTCATATCTTGCCCAATGCCTGGCGTAATCTTCAACAGAATCCATAATATTTATAAAATTCCGAAGCCAATTGAAGGATCGGGGTTCCCTATATTTAGGATCTTTTAAAATAAGAGATCTAAGGTCATCATTATATACTATACTTACGTCACCTGTAATAGCGTGTCCAGTATGACTATAGATATAGGGTGAAGAAGAACATGAACATGATGGAGGACTATGTTTCAGATACTCAATATCCAGGCCATGTCAAGTTTTTTTTAATTAACTGGTTTGGAAGAAATAGTCATGTATATTTGTAGGAAATACAAGGTGTAGTCTTTTACTCGAAATATGGTGGAATACTAGACTGGACCCTTTGGTGATTACGAATATTACTTACCGCGTCAATTCCTTTATTGGCATATTGAAGTTTAAGGAATAGACGGAATGTTCTAGCTGCATTTTCTTCAGTGAAACGTCGGGGTTTAAAAAGCCTATGATTTGCAACATCCATAATCACAGATCTGAGCCTATATTCTGGTGTAGAAGAATCAAAAATCCCAGCAGGCACACAACGTTGTTTAAACGTTGAATATTGTTTGAAGTTGGGTTTAGTCGTTGATAAATCAAGATGCAATATTGATTCAACATTGACTATTCAACGTTGAAAATGTAACGTTGATTCAACATTGAATTCAAATTGAGTTGAATTGCCAATATTGACTCAACGTCGGATCTTCGCTGACCGGTCATATCCTATTTTTTGCTGATAGATAATCGGACTATAATAGTGTCGGACTATAACACTGTTGAACCATAACGAGGTCGGAGTTGACAAAGTCGCACTACAGTACATCATTACTAAGTATTATAACTAAGAAAAAAAAATTAAGGTTGGTAAATATATAGGCATTTTACACACTCAATGATAAATATGAATTAAGTACGAATTTGCCAAAGTACGAATTTTAAAAGAGCATACGCAGCAGGACATGTATCCGGAAAATATTTAAAAAGACAGCATGACAGTTTCTGGTAAGTTTTGAGAATTTTGAAGATTTTATATATACAACTGTGGTTAGGTTTTCAAATTAAAACTCGATTTGTTATCTATCTTAATTGATCGTAATTATGGATGTTTTTGAATTTCAACTGACGCCAATTTCATTGTACATTGTAGGGGTAATTAATAAACTATAAGCTGCATCACCGGACTCTGTCCACTCAGAAGACCAACATTATTCATTAGAGAATACTGTTCAGGAGATCAACACAACCCTCAGGATTCTAACATCAAGATTTAATTAAAAAAATACTCTTTAAAGAAAACATCTCGGCATGTCAGAGTATCATAGAAGAGAAATAATTTGTCGAAATGCATATCGGGTGCATCAAACGTGGTACCGTATAAAATTTGCATCTTGCTGTACCTTGGAATGGTTTCATGTTCTGGACTATTTCATGACTACATGTGAAAATACAAAACGTTTGTAAATGATCGGGTTATGTAACATGATTGATTTATAAAATGTATTTTGGTGAAAATTATTGTAACACAATTAACTATTGATAGGAAATTAAATATTAACTGTTTACAATATATAATTTCTTTTTCATATAGTGATATGCCGTGTGTTTTCCTTTAAGGGGTCCCGACCCTCTGCTATAAATTTCACCTCAGAAAAATATTTTTATGTAATATCGATTTTTATAAACAACAATAACATTAGAGCCAAATAAAAAATAGTTTGAAGTATGAAGCGCTGCTTATTTTTTCAGAAATGATTTTTATGTGCAGATCATGACATGAAAAAATTGAACACAGAGAACAGAAAGAGTTACGATTTATTATCACAACATTAAATTTAATATATGAAGTGCATATGAAAATAATACTTACTATAATACCTATTTAAATCATGTTAGAAAACATCATGGAGCGATGCTTCCAAAGTCAGAGAAAAAAATATATCTGTGATGTATTAAGTACTCGAAACATTTTAAACCATTTTTAGAATTGTCCTTAAAAAGATACAACTTATTCAATTTATAAGGCTTTTGATGTTAGATTTAAATGTTTTATTGTTAAATGTAATAAAACAATTACAAAGAAATTGGCAAAAAAATAGAAAGTAATGTTTCCATCATATGTTAAATCTTATCAAATAGACTACTCAGAGGTCTCAATTAGGAAACTGATTAAGAAAACTATGAGCAGTATTCATATTTTGTACTTTGAAAGTTATGTGTTTTATCAAAGGGTCGCTTTCCCTTAAACAATTATGAAGGCATATTAGTAACCCTGCAATAAAACGGTTGAACCTTTTAGTAAGTAATGACCACCCCCACATCTCGGAAAAAATGAGGGAAAAAACCTTGAATCAACTGTTTTTCAACATATAATCAACGTTGATTATCAATGTTGATTCAATGTTAAGACTTCAACGTTGATACAAATTTACAAAATCTAACATAAAATCAATGTTGAATCAACATAGAAAAAAAGTTGATTCAAAGTTTATTCAATGTTGTGTGCCTGCTGGGATGGGCTTTCCTTGACCTTTTCAAGAAGACTATTTAAAAGTTTCAAAGGGACAGAGTACAGTTTGGTGCGAATATGATGCGGACCTAACAGGTTGAATTACATAAGGTAGTAATGAATGAAGGATATGGAGATAACGAACAGTATTCAATATCAAAGTCAATAAAACAATACAAAATAAGAGTAGAGCAAACAAGGACCTCCTAACATCAAAGGTTGGATCGGGTGCCATGGAAGAGTGAGCATCTCCTGCCAACCGGTCACACACGCCGTGTCCTCCTTGTCATGATCGGGAAATAACGGAAAATCCGTCGTCAATTCAGTGTATAAATAATGGACGAACAATAAGTATGAAAAACGTCAGTCAGCATTTGACTCAATGTTAAATTGTATTTGCTGACGATGTGATGATATCGACCATAGAACTTACGAAATGATGACTTTGAACGAGATTGATGAAATTCTTGTTTAATCAACTTGTCTGTCAATAATTTAACTCGTTTTAAAAATTGTTAATACGCAGAACATGCTCTTGCGTATCGAATCAACTTAGATATATACTGAGTAAACTCGTATTTAGTTGATGAAGGTACATGTATATTGCTGCATTATAAATCAAAGAGACAACGTGCATTAAAGGTTTATTGTAAGACCTAATCCCATGACTATGCTTATGTATGGTTAAAACGTCCCGTCATATTTACATTGTTACACTGTCGACTGGAAAGATTTCTAACACTATCGACTATCATTATAACCACAGGGAAAAGCTGTCCCTAGTTTTCTTTTGTCTACGGAAAGGTGTACTAAGTAATGGACTTGTGTGGTGATAAATCTTTTTGAGAATTCTAACTTTCATGGACAATATGGAATTATCAAGTAAATTAAAATATGTGCATAAAAGCTGCTGATCGACCAACATGATTTATTTGAAATCGATGACCTGATTTTCTTTTATTAAGTGATCCCTTGTGCATGTTGTGTTCACCAACATAAACAAGACCACACAGATTACATACTATTCCGTGGACAATATTAGAAGATTTGCAGAGCAGATTTTCCAAAGTTTTGGTAAAGAAGCTCTGTCTTGTAAGATTGCCGGTAAAATAAGTGTTTGTTATCAAAATGTCACAGGCTTTATAGTTTTTCAAACAACATTTTGAAACAGAAGACATGGGATCGGAAAGGGAATCTTCAGAATTCGAGCATTGTTTCTGATATTATTAAATATAATTTAGTAGTCCATTTCAAGACTCTTTGTTTCACTATTGTGCTAATCATTGCCAAAATAGGAAAGAAAAAATATAGCTAAGTTGCTACTTCTTAAGTTCATCATTGTATTTTATACTTTATCTCTGTTAATATTACCTTGCTGATTTTCATGAAGCATTTTCCTATTGTTTTTTAATACTTGTATTTATTAAATTTTGAGAACGAATTATTAAAACAAATTGACTGCTTTTTAAAAAGCAATTTGATGTTTATTTTTTAAGAATTTTATTTTGCTGTTAATGTGTGTCATTTTGAATTTTTTTTTTGTAATTGAAATCTTGATGTTCAATTAAACTCAAAGGTAGTATAAAATTGTTACAGAAAATAGACTTCTTTACAATCGAATATTATATTGTGTGAGAATTGAATATTGTACAGGACAACAAGAAATGAAATTCTGCTTCAATCAAAGCCTAACAATAGTTTTTCCGTTGCAAATATGAACAGTAAATGTTTACAATCATTTTACAAACTTTTTCCCTGTCATAAAAATAGTTTATTACAATTTTTCAACAGCAAAAAAATCTGACATCAGTTTGCTGTAAAATTGTTATTCCCTACTACATGTCAATTTGTTGTAGAAAAGAAAATAGAAACTCCACTGCATTCCCCTAAGACATGAACATAGTTTAAGAATATAAAAATTCAATAACTTAACATAATGATTATATATCGTACGTGGCAGTACTTAAATAAATTTGCATATGTTGACGAATTTCCTCAGTATTTTGTGAATTATCACCGCGCCTGAGGGGACAAGCTGGACACATTAATCACACAACTGGACATCCATTCTAGCACTGTACAATCAAGATACAAGGTATGGTCTATTTGCATTTTCAGCATTTACAGAATATGTCATTCAAGAAATATGGCTTATTGGTTAATTGTCAACTGTGTTTTGTTAATTTCATTCGTGTTGTTAAGTAATAACTGATGGGAGGCCACTCGATAAAGGTATTCAACAGATGTAGTGTGCTATGTGTACTTAAAGTGTTGATGGAATAATTATTGGTTTATCATTATTTGACATTTGGTAAGTACCACTTTAATTCGGTTAGATAATTTTATAATCTTTGAAAATAACGATTTCGGAGATCATTCATTAGTAAAACAAAGCGAGAGTTTACATATCTCTGCATGACTGATTTCCAATACTACGTATTTCTTTTGTTTGTTATACAAATATTGAAAAACCAATAGGTGCTCCAATTCACGTTTCATAAATGTCCCATAAAAACTGTTGAATGTTTAGAATAGCCGGGGGTAAGTCTCTAAACTATTTATAATCTGTATACTTTAGACAGGATGGAAGGCTTATTTTCATGAGAAAATGCAACTTATTTCTCGGCAGTTTCAACATGTGATTTCATAAATTATTAGTGTTTAGTACACGTATCACCAGGCTGTTGAATAGTCATATCAAAGAATGTAAGATTTGTCTTCTGTGTGTAAAATCTTTTGGAAATTAACCCAACTCATATAATAAATGTTATGCTGCAACTTTTTATTTTTGAGCCAAGAGGAATTAAAAATTTTTTGAATTGCTAATTTCCATTAAAAACCTATTAATTCTCCAGGAATCGTGCATAATGTATGAAGATTAATTTACAATGAAAATAGACTTAATGACATAACTGATTAATGACAGTATTAACACGCGTTAATGGTTTTTTTTACAGTAGATGCATAGTACACCGTGCCCCCGTGTCACCTGCTTAGGTCGTGTTGTGCACTGTGACGAGTCTCCTATCACGAACTATTTCTTATTTCTTTAATTTCTCATTCAAGGTTTTTAGATAAGTAGCGATAGGAATGTTTCTAGATTTCTACTTGCTGTTTGAATTTAACAAATATTTTTTTTTATAATTTTTAACAAATATGTTAATTGTTATTAATCATTTTTATGTTGAAGTCGACAATAACAAATAGTGATTTTAAATTCTTTAAACAATTGCAGTAAACAACAGATAAAAACAGATAATAAAAAGGATCTCTGAAAAAGCCAAAGGGGAGATCAGGTCCCTGCTTCTCTTGTAAATATGTCTGAATTTAAAGTCTGCTGCATGTCAGTATATAAAAAAACAGGATTGGCTTATATAAAGGTAAACAATGGGTGTCCTTCAGGAATACTCCAACAGATTGCACCTGATCCCACCTCTGGTGTATTGGAGGTCCGTATTTACTCTGCTACTACTTTGTATTGTTTTATGGACTTTGATCTTGAATACTGTTCGTTATCTCCATATGTTTTATTGTGAGACCTGGCCCCTACAGGATCAAAACATCTTAAATTCAAGTCAAAATACGAATGACGTTCAATAAATACTGTTATTAGCTCGATAACATACAGCATAGAAATTATATGCCATTAGGATGAACTTTCTCTAATTATTGAATCTTTAATGAGTTGATAACAGTTAATGTGACCACTTTTCATCACATAGTTCCATTGTGAGAAGCTGGAAAACAAGGGCTACTCGAGACACTGCATTTAAAATGAATAGGCAAGAATCAGTAAACTATGTGAAATTTACAGTAAACAATGTCTGTTTTATACACATGAGCAGGTGGATTTCAATGAACAAAAATGATATAATGGACATCAAAAATGGGTACCATCCTTGGCGATAAGGACACACAAGATCCATTGTATATTTGCAAAAAATCAACAAATTATCACTGAGTACGTTTGATTAACTTTAAGACATGTAGCAAATTCGATAGACATTATTTTGGGGGTAGTTCACACTGTTTTAAAGAAACATTTGATAGTAAAAAAAGTTTAATACTCAAAGGTCACTAAATATTTTGAAAAATGAGTGAAAATGACAGCGTGTAGGCATATCTAAACAATTATTGTAAAAAAAAATGTACTTATCCATGTTTGTCTGAAATTCATACAGATAGTGAAACTTAAATCCATTTTGCTTTAAACCCTCAAAACAAATTTACAGTGAGATACACTTGACAAAACAGCAAAGGCCTAAAAATAGCAAAGAATTGTAAGAGCACAAAAACAGTTTTATGTGCTGTTTTCTTAATATTAGTGTCTTGTTGTTCAAATTCTTATTGGGGGAGTAATTTCAACCCACCAGACATGAAGCGTAAAGAAGTTCTGGGGATAAAAATAAAGTTAATGTTTACAATATTGGCAAGCACTTTCAACCTTTGAGTTGTTACATTTCCCAAACTTGAAAAAACACCTTTCATAAAGAAAAAAACAAGTACAGGAAATCTTAGGATCTGCCATATTCCAGTATACGGAGGGTCATACTCAATTTGTGTTCTAAAAACAATTAGAAAATAAAAAAAATGTTAAGGACATGTGTTTTAATCCAAAAACAAAAATTTAGTTTAATCAGTAAGACTAAATCACAGAAATGCGTTTCTTGTTTCTTTCCGAGCACCGAAGACATTATTTATTGAACGTCCCTCGTATGTATGTTGTACTCAGTAAGATGTTGACGAAGTAAATCAAACTAAAATGAATATATTTTGTAATACTGTAGAAAATTGATATTATTTGAAATCTAGAGATCTACTTAACAACTACTATTCATTTTACAGATGTTTTGAAAATTTAACTTATTCTGCTTCAGGATTTTATGGTCTAGTCCCCATAAGCTATAAAAAACTAAAAATAAAAAAATTAAAAAACCTTTAAAAAGACTCAAATATAATAAAACGCTACTGTTATGACACTTAACGCAATATTTAAAGAAATCAGAAGGTGTCCTTCAAATATTTATTAATAGTCAATATATTTTTTAAGTGATGCTTTGGATAAAATATTCTTCATCTTTTTTTCTTCATTCCAGCATTATGTCAAAGACGTTCGTTAAATGCCTAGCCTTAGGGATAGGAATTCTCTTACTGCTAGTTATGTTTTACTCATCAGGAAAACAACCACCAGAAACGCAAACTGGACAGTCTTCACAAGAATCATATACAACTATAAGGACTTCTAGCACGGAAGTGACGTTATGGTCACATGATCTTACTTCCTGGAAGCAAAATACATCGTTGTGTGATCATCCCAAGGTTGACAGGTCCTCAGTTCTAAACACGCCCTCTGGAGCAGTCAGTATTTCTGTGTATGACCCCAAAAAGGATATATGGGTGTCAAAGAGAATAGTGGAAACCGGTGACTTTGACGGTCGCAAAAGACAACTAGTGTTCGAATTAATAAACAAAGATGATCCAGATGTTAACTTCATAGATGTAGGGTGTAATGTTGGGGTGTATTCATTAACAATGGCTAAGATGGGAAGAAAGGTTTTGTGTATTGATGCTTTATATCTCAATGTAAAACACGTGTGTGCCTCAATAATGCAAAATAATTTTCAAAATTCCATCACGATAGTGATGAATGCTTTATCTAATAGCAGGAAGTATGTGGAACTAGGAATAGACAGTAAGAACTATGGCGGGACCTTTGTGGACGAGGACGCTGATTTTGTAAAGAAGAGGAAAGGTGGAACGGCCACAGGAGGGCACTATACAAGTATTTCATCTATTGTTATGGACGACTTATTACTGTTACCAAATATTAATTCATTCAGAAAATCTTTCATCAAAATGGACATAGAGGGGTTTGAATGGAAGGCTTTAGAGAGAGCTTCTGCCTTTTTTAAAGCTATTGACGTTCGAGGTGTTTTTATGGAATGGATCTTCCATCGAGGGAAAGACTCAGGGGTCAAAATAACCGAGTTCTTCATTCAGCATAATTTATATCCTCATGTTCAAGTCTCTCCGACGACTTACCGTCCTCTAGATGTAAGTAAAGGAGGGGATTGGAATTTCATGGATATATTGTGGCTAAAACGATAGCAATGTGTTGAAAGGTGGTATGTCAATCCTTTAAATGATAATGTTGAAGAAAATAGGGGTGCACTTGATATGAATCTGAGTAGATGGCTCCTACCTGTGTATATATGATGGATGATTTATTTTAAATAGTGCAGTTCTATAGACTTGAAAGGTTTTATTTTCTCATATATCAGCTGCAAGTACTTTTGAGGGTACATATTCTGACAATTATTTAATTGGGATTTCATAATTAACTGAACTGCGTTTTATTCAATATATACATGTATAATTTGACAGCAGGGTGCTAAATGATGCAGAATTGATAAAATTATCGAGATAGCTGTGGTGTATGTTTGTGCTGGTGCCTTTTAAATTATTTAAACTTACTTTTAATGTTATTTCTTCCTATTCTTAGTTGAACTATTCGTTTGATGTAGTATGTAATTTATGCTAAATGTTCTATGTGTATGTCTCATGTTCTCTTTTGTTTAGTCATCCTATCAATAAATAAATGTTTTAATATTATTTATAAGTCATTTCAATATTAGTTCGTCTGTTACATTTACAAAATTAATGAAACATAACCCTCAATATTCAGTTTGCACTTTCAATATTTTTAATTAAAGTCGAGATCCGAGATTTTATCTTTTTGGGTGGAAGTTGCCAAGTGATTTTCGATTCTAAATAGAAGGTATTTGAAATTTAGTTTGTTTGGTTAATATCATAAAACATTTCTAAAAAAACATATATTTCATTGGTCACACATTGTTGTAAAATTTTGAAAACGTGTTCAGTATTTTACAATTTTAATACAATGAAATAAAACTAAAAAGGTTATATGTGTAAGATGAGAAGAAAATGAAGAACTTAACTTAATAAAATATCTATAGAGACAATCTCATTAAATTCAGGAATGTTAAATAACCTTGTAATAATTTAACACATGTAAAACATAAATATAAACTGTAAACAATGACAAAAAATAAAATAAATTAAAATCTAAGACGGTAACGGCCCTAAGGCTGATCATATAACAGAACAGAACGTGTTAAGTATTTGACAATTTCAATACAATGAAATAAAATTTACAAGGTTAAATGTGTGAAATGAGAAGAAAATGAATAACTTAAACAGTATAGATCTATAAAAACAATCTCATGAAATTCAAGAATGTTGAATAACCGTGTAATTTTAAACACATGTAAAACATAAAAATAAACTGTAAACAATGACAACAAATAACATTAATTAAAAGTTAAGACGGTGTCGGCTCTAAGGCCGATCACATAACAGTACAGAACGAGGAGTTACTCCCAGAGGTCGGGCTCAGCCTCTTCTCTGGTGTCGGTGAGATCCGTTTGATTTGAATTCGCTCAGGCTCCCTGTTTTCTTCTTGTTGTGTTTGGGATTTTCTACTTGGGTCAAAATTGTCAGACACGCCATTAATAAAGTATGTATCCATGATACCCTTTCCTTTTACGTCAAGGCCACCGCGTCTCTCTAAGATGTAGCCCACCTCCCGAATTTTACTGTAAGGAAAACGTTCTATTATAGGTTTCCTGTTACGGAACATATTTTGAATGTTATTTAAAATTACAGATATGGCATTAATACAAGAAAATTGTTGATGTTTATTACAGCCTTTGTTCTCATTTGAAGTTCTCCAATTTTAGATTTTATTAGAAGTCATGAAGAAATAAAGAAAAAAGCAATGATTGGTTAATATTAGCCCCTTACCTATGTGTAGTATTACTGATGTGAACGCGGCCCGGAAGTCCGTGACTCTCCATGCGCGAGGCTGTGTTCACGGTGTCGCCAAACAGACAGTATCTGGGCATCTTAGTCCCGACGACACCTGACACTACAGGGCCAGTGTGTATTCCCACGCGAATCTATAAAAAATATTACCAATAGGTGTCTTACACTAACCTCACCAAAATTGATCATCAGGACTGGGTTTGGAATCGAACATCATAGATCAGGTTTGGACTGAAGAGTCTAAATTATAAGCTTCGTATATATATATATATATTACCTGTATAGACTTATTTGTTACAGGGTTGATCACGTGACTAGTTTGTTGAATCATATCGAGGCCCATGTTGGCTATCCTGATAGCGTGATCGTCTGTAGCTTCTGGTACTCCTGACACTACCATGTACGCATCTCCGATTGTTTCTACCTGTTTGTTGTAAATGTTTGTTATATCAATATCACAAAAGTTTATTTTCCAATTAAAATAAAAATAAAGTTAAGGGAGTGTTCTACCTAAAATAAGCTTAAAAGTGCTAAAATGAGTGGGCAATTTGATGTATTACAGGGCACCTTTCTGTATGATAATTAGTGGATACTTAAGTCCAGTTAACAACAATTATTATACCCCCCGCTTGAAAAGTGGAAGGTTATACCCCCCGCTTGACAAGTGGGAGGGTATATAGTAGTCGGTATTTCCGTCCGTCCGTCTGTTACGCTTTGGGGTACCCATCTCTTATCCGCAACTCCTCTCATACCACTGAAGGAAATTTAATGAAACTTTCAAAGATTCTTAATTACATATTGCCATTGTGCACCTCCTATTTTACTTTTTGATCTGACACATATATTTTTGATTTTTCCAGAGCAAACAATGGACACTGACATATATATTCATATTGGAGGCGGGGGATATCATTTAGTGAGCTCATTGCTCACAGTACCTCTAGTATATATTTTTTTAATCATTAGAAATGCTTACTTTGTATATGTCGTGTTTTGTTGTTAGCTCGTCAAACCGTTGGAACAAATCATTAAGGAGTTCCACGATATCCATTGGATGACACAAAGCCGCCATGTTTGTGAAGGTAACAATATCACTAAATAGGATAGTCACGTTCTCATGCTTTTCTGCATGGAAAAAATATAACTCATAAGAAATTTAACAAATTTAACAAACTCGTGATGCAACAAATTATTTTGATTGAATAAGTTCATGTCATTAAGTCAAAAAGATAAAACACCTAAGATTTATGACTTTAATAGATCAAATGCTACAACAGTTGGATGTTATCAATCAATAACTATATTTACTTGTACCTTTCCTTTATTTTTCAAAGCAATTACATACAAAATAAAAAAAAAGCAAAAATTAAGAAGAATGCTTTTAAAAAACAATTTAAATACTAACTTTAAACTGATAAATACTATAATCTAACTCACATGAATTTGGAGTCATGGTGTAAAAATTTTCACTGAACATTAATTTATTTGATTTTCGATTGCATGTACCTGCTTGCACGTTCCCGCCATCTCTCAGCTGATTGGCCACTTTAACCGGAAGCATTTGATACAACAAGGTGTCGGTTTTCTTTTTCTCTTGATCTAAAGCAGCAGCCAGTTTCTTCATTGCTGCGGTCGTTTCGTCGAGTTTCTTACTACGTAATGAAATAAAATATACATCTTTAAAAACATTTTAGTTAAAAAAGTGCATAACAATTTGATTTTCAGCTATTGGAGGAATTAGATTGACCTCATTTCGACGTCAGCTCTTCTTTGTTCGTTCATAAACATGATCTCCATGGTCATGTTGTCCTGGGGGATGTTTTTGAGGTAGCTGCTGGAAGAAATCAGGTCGCCCAGGCTGTCAAAGTGTGGACTCCCTATAAACATTATCTCCTCTTTGTCCTCCAGGGGTACCATGTGACCTTCAGTAAAAAGGTAAATGGCGTGAGAGTACTGTTTGAACAGGGAAAACACAAGTAGATAAATAACGTGAAATCACTGCTCAGATGTATGATAATATAATGATATATATTTAGATATTAGGATTCCTCATGATACAAATTGCTTTAGGCAGACCTACTGTAATTTGGAGGTTATCAATGATATGAATACAAAAACAGATTATTTAAAGTTAGACATTTTACTGATAGATATTGGATATTCCATTAAGTTCTTCAATACCCAAGAGTTTAGAAATGTCAAAATACAAATGTCGGGTTTACTCCCACTAAGAGGCATTTGCAAGAACAGTTTTGTCAGCTACAAATTGTTGTATTCTCAAAAAGATTTTCCGAGTTAGTTAATGAAGATCCGAGAAGTATGAGCTTTCAATTTGATAGAGGGTCCATAATGAACACTATATGATTTTACCCAGAGTGTTGTCGCTAAAATTTTTATGGGTGTTTTACATCTAGAAATTGATTACTAGATGTCTGAAAAACTGTTTAATGATCATTGTCTTTTTGTTTAGCCAGTTACCTCTTAGAATAGGACAGTCTGATTTGGGGGGTGTTCCATTACGATTCTTGACTTTTGGTTGTAGGAAAAAATACATGTACGAACTGTTACAACTCATGATGGCGTTATATTCAAATTTCACTTCCGGTTCTTTTATGTCAAAGATGTCATTAATTCTTGATTGTTCTTGTTGAATTTCGGGACAAAGAGTCTTCAGGTGAAGTCCTGCACTTTGAATGAACATATTCTTATCGAAAACAACGCTGAAAGGCAAGGCTGTATTCAGACTTAATTCAGGAACAGCAACAACATAATTTTCTCGGGCATGCGCAAGTTGCTGAAGTTTGCTTTGCACGTGGTTAGTCATAAGTTGGTCCTCTCCTGTAATGGCTGCCATCTTCTGTTCTTCTAAGACCTTGACCTCTGTTATCACGTGTTCACAATATTTCTGTTTAAATATCTCTCCTGTTTTCCTTGTGACAACAGACATGTTGATACGGGTGTCAAAAATCTGGCGAGCGACTTCTGTCAACATCCCTGGATAATGGTCAATTATGATGTAATATTTTTTGGCTTTTAAGAATTTGGAAAAAAAATTAACAAATATTTCAACTACATGTATTTCATGAAAATGCGTAAAAAGAACTTTAACATTACGTTTAAGTTGGATCTAATCACTTGTTATGTTCGTCTAAATTGAACTTTATTTATGCATACAATTATTTCACGGCGATTTACAATATATAAAAGAAAAAAAAATTGTTGGTATTTTAAAGTTATTATGGAAAGATATAGTCAACGGCAATAACCCAAAAGAAACCGAGTTGTTACTAACGTAAAAAAGGAAATGAGTGATAAGATCTTTCATTTACAAGGAGCTATGATCTTAAATCCTTTCTCGATTTTTACGCAAATAAACATTACTGCTTTTGTCAGCATGGTTAACCAACAATCTAAGGTGTACATAGAAAGTAATAATTATTTCGATTTCAATTCAAAATGGACTACATTGGATTATTTACCAATGGCGGCCGGATACATTCCAGGACGCACGGTGAAAACGTGAACGAGCAGTTTCCCGTCTTTCTTCTCACACCTGAAATCAATAGACAAGCCCCATAAATCAACCCTTACATTCTCCGGTATAAATAGCAATCACCTTCTCCTGGAAGAATTAGATAGGAAATTATAATTGTGTAAGGTTTCTTAACATATCTCAGAGGACGTTTTTTTAATTTATTGATACACTTCTTTTGTACAGATATTTGTTTCCTCATGATTTAAGCTCTTCTCTTAAATTGGGCACAGATTAGATTAATCATTTTTCTTACGTACATTGACAAAAACTGCCTAATTATATAATATGAAACTTGTGAAAGGTAAAACAAGCAAAAGTTGGCAGAGTGCGTACCGGAAGTGGGGAGGGCGCATGCCTTTGTATGTGAGAGCTAGAAGAGAGTGCAGAAGGTCTAGATTCTGTACAAATGTATGGAAATCCTTCCCGAGAGTCCGTAACATCCGGTCATACCCCCGACTGGTGGCGTAAAAATAAAAGTAATGTCCATACGACTCTAACACGCCACTTACATCCAGACCTGGAAGAAAAAAATGTGATGAACGAACATTCATTATTGTCAAAAATCCATGAAACACGGAACTCAAGTGTTGATAAGATAGAGGAGTGTATCCACTATATTATGCTCTTGGATTTTGAATCACTAAAACTGTTTTTAAAGTAAGGATTGGTAATAAAAAAGCATTATACTTTATGGAAAATAAAATGGTTCTTTTGTCGTCATAACAATGCTAACGCCGGGGTTATATTGGAGATAGCTGCCACCAAACTAATAGTTCTCTTGTCGTCATAGCAATGCTTACCGGTAATATTGGAGATACTGTTAGCTACAACCAAGCTATAAGTTCTCTTGTCGTTATAGCAATGCTTACCGGTAATATTGGAGATAGCTGCAACCAAACTAATAGTTCTCTTGTCGTCATAGTAATGAAACAACATAAAATCATTATCATCATCCAGTGAGGCTTCAGTTCTAGAAAGGGAAAAACAATGAGAGTCACAAGTTCAAACAAAATGAAAAGATCTTTCATTTGTACAGGTAAATTTAGTGCAATACAATATCCAATATGTGAAGCAAAAAATGATTACTTTGAGTTCGGGGAAGAATTAATATTTTGCAGTCAATTATACTGAATACTAGCCAAATTAGTGAATTATCAATGAAGAATTGAGCGTTTTGTGCATTTCAACTGAAATAATACCAAATCAATATTCCATTTTTTACCAATCAAAAATGTGTTTTATTTATCCTCAATAGGCATGTCAGATTTTATATTAATAAATATTTATGGTCACCAAAAGTCCTTTTAAAATCACGTACAAAATGGCATCCCAAGCTTCCCTTCCATACTGCTCTATCACCATCTCCCGAAGACATAGGTGCACGTGTCCGTGCTGGAATAGAAACACGATACAGCCTAATAATAAAACCCTATACATACAAGAGGCTCATTACCCACTCACAAACTTTCTTATCAAAGGAACCTGCCTGTATATCTAGTAGGTGAAACGATCTGAGATTTATTTTTTCATAAAGGTGAAACAGTAATAAGACATCTCATAGGGTTTGCTTTTATAAAATCAGCTTGACATGAATCCATTGAATTGGTGGATTAAATTGGGCTATTGACTGCGATCCTCTCGGAAGTTAAAAAAAATTAGCATGAAATATGAAGAAAAAAATAAGAAGAATTGATATTTTTTATGCATAGAAAGGCAATTTTATGACTCCTTGAAATTCAAGTATTGTAATGACGTCTTTCTCAGTATTATACCCATAAAAAGAATGCTAAAAGCAATCTCATTTTCACTATCTTCATTTTCATTCTTAGGTTGATTTAATTTATTCCTCTGAACTGGAAATGAAAGACACCACGGAGTACATGTATGATATATCATACTGTAGAAGCACAAAATTTCGTTAATGTTTTGTTATCAAAAATAATTTCGTGTGCATTTCATTTCGTTGTTTAAAAACTAACACTAATCAATAAATAATCATATAAAATTTCGTGTGGGATTTAATTTCGTTTAATTTTGTTAACAACAAATTTAATCCCCCACGAATATTTGTGCTTTTAACAGTATTTGGATATTTTACAAGAAAAAACTTCAATGGTAACTTAACAACAAAACCTAATGATAAAATCTACTATCTTCAACTTTCTTTACTTATGTAGCATTATACCATTATCACATTATTTTATGTTTCCCAGATAATTGGATGTATAAGAGTCTAAGGTCCGAACAATTTCTAAAACAATGCGAGCTCTTGACAAATTAGTAATGATGGAAGGATACCAACAGCGTATGGCACCTGATCCCACCTCTGATGCTTTGGAGTTCCGTATTTGCTGTGCTCCTGTTATGTATTGTCTTTTGATCTTGAATACTGTTCGTTACCTCCGTATGTTTCGTTCCATCCAACGTTAAATCTCATCAAATCTATGAAGGGTATAATGACCTTGTTAGCAGATACGTCAAAACTTGCCTGATGTTTTTCATACGAATTGTTAGGTCATTATTTTCACACTGAATTATCAACAGATTGTCCTGTCAAAAAGCACACGGCGGGTGTGATCAGTAGACAGGAGTTTCTTACTCCTCCCTGGCATCTGATCCAACTTTTGATTTTTTTTTAAAGGTTCGTGTTCAAACGGACTTTTGAGCTGTTTGTAATCCTCATATTTTATTTCAAAATGTTTAGGAAGCTACATTGTTGTGCAAAACTTAGCAATTAAACTAAGTAATGCATGCATACAATAAGCATGTTAGGGTCTGCATAGAATACATCCAAAAAATTAGAAAAACATACGATTAATGTGTTGTTAGAAAAATACAAAACATCAGTTTAGTAATCTTTCTCAAAATTAAGAACAAATGGTTTTAAATAATATCGGTAAAACGAGTTGATTTTT
>PRKT01000032.1:597226-636707 GCA_003671525.1 Saccostrea glomerata
CCCCCCCCCCCCCCCAATTTCAAATTCGATTCTACGTCACTGCAATGTCAGCGATTTTCGTAATTAAAAGACTGAGCATGACTAAATCAACTTGTATTTAATAGTGGGGGATTGAATTTGTATAAGATGTATTGTATGTGATAAAATTTGTATATTTTACGGTTTTTAATCCAAAATAATATAATCCGTTTTCCGTTCCGTTCCGCTTTCCGTTCCGTTTTCCGTTCCGCGTTTTAGCAACACCCGTCGACCTGAATATAAACGATAATGCTTAATTTATAAAGAAAATCGCTGTCATTTGAGTGTTTTAATGCAGAGAGAACATACTTTTGTGATACATGTATTGGAATGAGGTGGACGAGCTGGCGCGCCGAATACAATTAGCCATGTCAGTTACAGCTAATGAAAGTTTGACTGCAAATTTCATGACCCTAATTTGAGAAAAACGAATGATTCTTTATTTTCCTGATTATTTATAAATATATGTTACTATAGGTAGAAATGTAAAAATACCCTTAAACATTATTCTTATACACTTTAGCTAAAGCTTTTTCATACTCGTTAGTCACATTCTGTCAATAACAAATAAAAGCCGTTTGTCTGCACTTTGACTATCCCTAATTTAGAAAAAAAGTGCGAAAGTCTACATTTTCTCAAGAATTTGCAACATGTCTATTTTCAAACATGTGTTACTATAAATAGAAATAGAAACTTCTGCTTCTCATTCTGTATTTCATATATGCTTTCTTTACTTGTTGGTCACTGAATGCCAATAGCAGTAAAAACATATTGTCTGCAATTGCTCATCCAAAATGTGAGAAAAAAGTACAAAAAACTACATTTTTCCGATAGTTTACAGAATGTCAATTTTCAAACGCATGTTACTATAAATAGAAATGTAAACCTCTGCTTCTCATTCTGTATTTGATATAATGCTTTCTTTTACTTGTTGGTCACTATATGTCAATAGCAGTTAAATACAGATAGTCAGCAATTATTCATCCAAAATTTTTTTAAAAAGTACAAAAATGACATTTCCGATAGTTTACAGTACGTCTATTTTTAAACACATGTTACTATAAATAGAAATGGATACCTCTGATATAATGCTTTCTTTTACTTGTTGGTCACAATACGGCAATAGCAGTTAAAAACAAATAGTCAGCAATTATTCATCCAAAATTTAGGGAAAACAATACAATAAATGACATTTTTCCGATATTTTGCATCACGTCTATTTTTAAACATGTGTTACTATAAAAGGAAATGGAAACCTCTGCTTCTCATTCTGTATTTCGTATATGCTTTCTTTTACTTGTTGGTCACCATATGCCAATAGCAGTTAAAAACAGATAGTCAGCAATTATTCATCCAAAATTTAGAAGAAAAAAAATCAAAAATGACATTTTTCCAATATTTTGCATCACGTCTATTTTTAAACATGTGTTACTATAAATAGAAATGGAAACCTCTGCTTCTCAATTTGTATTTCGTATATGATTTCTTTTACTTGTTGGTCACCATATGCCAATAGCAGTTAAAAACAGATAGTCAGCAATTATTCATCCAAAATTTAGAAAAAAAAAATACAAAAAATGACATTTTTCCGATATTTTGCATCACGTTTTTTTTTAAACGTGTTTCTATAAATAGAAATGGAAGTCACTTCTTCTCATTTTGTATTTGATATAAGGCTTTCTTTTACTTGTTGGTCACCATATGCCAATAGCAGTTAAAAACAGATAGTCAGCAATTATTCATCCAAAATTTTAGAAAAAAGTACAAAAAACGACATTTTCCCGATATTTTGCATTACCTCTATTTTTAAACATGTGTTACTATAAATAGAAATGGAAACCTCTGCTTATCATGCTGCATTCCATTGAATGTTCTTTTGTTCTTGTCAGTCACATAATATCAGTTACAGTTAATGACAGAAAGTCGGTAAATTTCCCTTCTCCAATTGGAGAATAAGTGGAAAATCAACATTAAACAGTTAATTTCATATGCGTCTATTTTTAAACATTTGTACTATTTATAGAGATGAGAGCCTGTCCTCAATAGTTTGCGAGATATTTTACTATTCCTTGTTCTTATTGATGAAATATTGGAGAGATCCATATTTTCATCATTTATGCTTCAGTGGAGCTTCAAAATGATGGAAAATTGACTTTTTTCATCATTTTATGAGACATGTCTATATTTAGGCATTTGAAGCTATAAATAGAAAACGGAAATCCCTGAAAATAATATGCATGGTAGTTATTGGTGTCCAGTCTCTGACATTAGCATGTTGACTTTTACAGTATATTTCATAATTACCTAGCAATGGCATCTTAAACTCTGACCAAATTTCATTTTTTGGATTTTTCTGAAAAATGTCTATTTTTAGATACATGTTACTAAAAATAGCATTGAGATCCCACTCCAATTTTTTCATAAGGGGACACTACTAATGCTGACGTTTGACGACACGCATATGATTTGAAAAATTTCCGTAGACAATTTTTTTTATTTAACCTTAAATTTCTCAAAAAATGCCAAATTTTCCATTTTTCACATTTTGAGAAACTATGCTATTTTGCAGAACCGTTTTCTAAGAGTAGGGTCAATTCTGGAATAACTGGTTATATGCCCTGTATTCTTTAACAGTTGATGTTTTCTTATGATACAAAGATTTATATTTGAGTTCACTACATAAAGATTAAAATTCATTCATATTTCCTCAATTTTCATGTTTTTGTTTGGTCAAAAATGGCCGAAAGTGGCCAAATTCAATGGATCCGTCTCCATGGCAACCGGGTGCACGTGGGAAACTTCTAACACCATATTTGCTGGTTTTGTACCAAGGTGCACCTGTGGTGCAAATTTCATCAAAATCGGAGATATGTCGTTTCCAAGATTTTTTGGTGCTTACAGAGAATGCATGTTAATTCTTATTAAGAAAAAATCAAAACTATCATGTTATATACATGTACATTTGTTATCAATATAAAATATTTAAAAAACAATCGTGTTAGAAAAATAATAATAAATGCAATCCAAGGTGCATCTAATTGTCATCATCATAGTTTGATAAAATACTATCTAACTTACCATGTTTGCTGGAAAGGAATGGTTTCAGGGAAGAACTGTCATATATCTCCCAGAAATCTCCCCATTAGGTATTAGTAATCCATATCTGAAGTGAAGTCAATATTTATTACATTGTATAAAATAAGGCTCGCAGAAAATCAGCTTTTCTATTTGATTTGTTTGTAAGAACCATAAAAAGTCTTTAGACTTTGCACAATGTGCAACTCCTGTTATATTTTTGAAAGTTTTTTAATTGAGGGTGAAATGAAAAAAAGTTCCGATATCGCAAATTACCAACAAAAGAAAGATAAACAAAATTAACACGGCACAAGCTTTATCACTTGTTCCATCTATTTTACTTATTAGAATCATGTTGATGTGTTGAATTATGAACACCCGTTAAATGGTAGCAGTAATGACAAGTATTAATTAACTCAGTTTGTTCTATAAACCACCAAATGTTTCATACAAATAGTATTTTGCCGTGATCAATCGCGATAATTTGTATCAGGTTTACAAAACACTATAGCGTTTTTGCCAAAAATCAAACGACACTACAGTGAAAATATATATCACTAGATACAACACTTTTCATTCAACCCTACCAAGAAATTAATCCTAACGATCACCAATCACAATTAACAGCTAATACTTAATTGATTTGTGTCCATTCCCGCTTACACAATGAAGCAGTTGATCGTAATGATGGACAATTAAATGGACATAGTGAAACAAACAGGATAAGTGGACGTAATAAACCTTGTCGCCACTTTTAACGAGTAAACACTATTTTCAATTAACGAGATACAAATCAAATAATAAATGATCATATTGATTTTATTTAGCGTCATGCAATCATAAAAGGGGAGAAATGAAATATATATGTAAGATTCCAAGTTCATTCTCAAAGACAACCAAAAAAAATTGTTTAAATTTTTCTCTCTAATATTTTATTATTTTGTAAAGAAAGACCTCAATGACAAAATGAATGAATGAATGAACGAAAAAAATAGATGAATAAATATATCAAAGGAAGAGACAACAATAAGACTACTTACCATTTTTTGACATCTTATTCAAAACCTCCTTTGGAATATCACCTGTCCTCTTTGTGAGTAGAATTATCAGCTGCTGTAACATGTAAATGAGAGTGACGATCTGTTAGGGGGCTGATTACTCTAATGCATTCATTGTCATCGTATTGATGTCTGAGGGCGGGACTATAGCTGGGTGGTGTCTCTCATATTTTCCCATCTATTCCAAGAAAGTGCTGTATTATTTCATAAACACATGAAAAAAAGTATTCTAAAAGATATCCATACACTATGAATATAATTTTTTTGAAAGAAATGGAGACCATTTAAACATTTATAAAGATAAAAAAAAAACCATAGACGTTTTGTATGGTGTAATGTGTAAAGAAATGTTCTTTATCTGTGTTAATCTATAGAAAATGTCCACAGAAATACAAACAAAACAAATTTATGATTGGCCATGGTTAAAATTATCTGAAAGTTCTTTGGAGTTGCTGAGAATCCACACCTGATTTCCATCACTTAGTATGATTGATATTAGTTTCTCCTCAGAGACAAACAATAGAGTCTGTTCAATAATTTTCTCTACTATTTTGTTTTTTTAAGAAGAGCGTCAATGAATGAAGGAGTAAATTATGGATGAATGAACAGATGAATTCATGAATTATCTGGCAATTTTCTGGGATTTCTGGAAATTCACATCTGATTCCCTTACGATAAATTAAAGTCCAGTCTTTTTGGTAACATTGACAGCTGCTTTTTCAATAAAAATGGAACTCGTAAATTTACTTACCTGGTCATTGGTCATTTGCAAAATCAATTTGTTAAAACACATTCTGAATGAACATATAGGAACTCTAAAGTTGACATAAAAAAGATGCTTAAATTTCTGATGACAATATCTACGTTGTTTTTGGAGACCAGGTCTTCCAACAATCTCTTGGAATCCCCATGGATACCAATTGCGCTCCGTTATTAGCATACTTATTTTGTATTCATATGAAGCAGAGATTGTGCAAAATCGTATGCATGAAAAGAAGAGAACACTTGATGTTGCCTTCAACTCGACATTTAGATATATCGACGACGTACTGTCAATTAACAATGGAAATTTCCATTCTTATGTCGGAACAATATATCCCGGTGAGCTTAGATAAAGATACCACAGAGTCTGTCACATCTGTTTTATATTTGGATATTTAACTTGAAAAAGACGTAAATGGTAATCTAACAACCAAGCTCTATGATAAACGTGATGACTTTAACTTTTCATTCGTCAACTTAACTTACTTATGCAGCAATATACCTTCATCACCTGCACACGGAATTTAAATATCTCAGTTGATTAGATACGCAAGAGCATGCTCTACGTATGAGCAATTTCTACAACTAGGTAAATTTTTGACAAACAAGTTGATGAAACAAGAATTTCAGCAGTCTCGTTTAAAGTAATCATTTCGTAAGTTCTTTGGTCGATATAATGACCTTGTCAGCAGTTACAATTAATCATTGAGTCAAATGCTGACTGACGTTTTACATACTAATTGCTAGTCCATTATTTATACACTGAATTGACGACGGATTTTCCCCGATCATGACAAGGAGCACACGTCGGGTGTGACCGGTCGGCATGGGATGCTCACTCCTCCATGGCACCCGTATCCACTCTGATGTCCCTGAAGTCCGTGTTTGCTCTGCTCCTATTGTGTATTGTTTTATGGACTTTTATCTTGAATACTGTTTGTTATCTTCATGAATATGTTTCATTTTATCGTCAATAATATTTTCATGATATTATTTATTCACACTGCTTATATCAGATGGCATCTTTTCCCACCTCTGATGTCTTGGAGATCTGTGTTTGCTCTGCTCCTATTTTGTATTGTTTTATGGACTTTTGTTCTGTAATACTTTTCGTTATCTCCACGTGTTTCATTACATCATTCCTTGGATAAACTGTAGCACAGTTTTTCTGAATGTTCTCCTTTACAGCAGTCTTAAAAGCAGTTGTGAAGAGTGAAGATATGGCGAGAATTTGCTTGGTCCGGCCATGTATCTTTGCTAGTAAAGAATTTATTGAGGTTTAGGAATCCAGTATAGGTAAAGTAGTTCGCACTTTCATTCTTTGACTGAAATGTACATATTATTAAAGACTGAAACATGATTTTCACAATTCCACATTTAGAAAGCTACATGTAACGGGAAGTATACAGAAGTTGGATTTCCGGATTTCTAGAATTAAATCCTAGTTCAATGACCTTGTAAACTTGAACCATAAAAATTATTTATAGAGTTGTGATTCTTTCACACACCAAATTTAGTATTGATGAAGGATAGATGGTTTAAATATTGTCATTTTAATTTTATCTGTAGTATTCAATGTGTAGAAGAAACTAAATCCATTATTACAGAGTTGTTTATTGTTTGTCTTCACCTTCATATATTGACTAAAGTTTGACATAATCTTTGACAGAATTATTTAAAGAAAATATTATTTTTTCACCATCTTACTAAATAGAACGGAAATATTTTTTAAAAATCGTTTAAAAGGAATGCTTTATATAGTTAAATATTTCTTGTTGAAATTGTACTGCATTTCATTGCCAAAAAAGAAGGATGATATGTTTTAAACTTTTGTCCTCAACATTTTATTTCATTCTTTGAAACTTTTATTCTTTGGAATTCACAATCTAGTAATGAACAACTTAAACAAAGAAATGCAATTCCATCTGACTGACAATTATATATGACAAAACAAAACGTTTCATTTGATACAGATTCTGTTACCTTAAATTTTAATATAAAGGAAATCCATTGTCAAAAATGTCTTGGAAAGATAGTAGAAAGTTTAAATTAAGTATAAGCATGTGTACACAGTGGAATGAAATATTTTACACAAATTTCTCACTGACTTGGAAAAAATCTCATGTACGGTAGATCACTAAATTTTCGCGACATCTTATTTTAGCGAGATAGTCACTGACTCTTGATTAGCGAGACAAAATTTTCACGAATTGTGTTTATTGCTCTATATAATCTTAAGGAATACTATTATACGCGAGAATTTAATTTTCGCGAGCACACTGTCTCGCGTAATTACGCGAAAATAAAGTTCTCGCGAATAAAAAGTGATTTACAGTAACTTAAAGTGTGTTTAAATAAATATCACTACAGTCTTTTCAGTATAAGCCACTCAGAGATTTATATCTCATAATAAACAACTGTTATTAATTAAAAAAAAATAATACTACACCACAATATTAATGCTTATTCTGTTAAAACGCAACTATATAGTACACACATTTAATTCCTGATCTTTGTGTTGCACACCATTTGGAGACCATTTTTTTTTCAATGTGGTGGAATGATCTACATATATTCCACATAGACAAGCTATCTTTTCAAAATGTTAAATTAGGTTTGTATGAGAGAAATTATCATAAGTTGAATAAGATAAAAAGACAGTGTATTGCTAAAAAAATTATTATTATTCATGAAAATTGTCAACCAATATTTAATGCAGTATAATTATTATCTCAATCTGTAATGTATTTTTAATTTGAAAAAAAAAATGATGAACGTATAATTTGTAAATGAAAATTAGGATGCTTCACAATTTTTCTTGATTTGTGAAACATTGTCTTGTGAGTATCAGCTTGACGTTACTATTTATAGTAAAATTTGTTGCATTTTATTAGTTTATTAAATTGTATATGAAAATAGACCAATAAAAAAACTTATACAAAACAAATATTTTAAGTTGCATAACAATTATTATATCGCGAATCGATTCCAAAGTTCAATGCCTTCCCAGGCTTGCTACAGCTCCACTTAGGTTCTTTGCTAATTTTTTGGTTCATCATTTTTTATAATTTTAACTTCATTTGTCTATTAATGTAGTATCTTAAATATAGAACTTTTAAGATTCAAATAATAAAAAGTTAAATTGCTTAGTTTTGCAAAAGGTTATTGACAACAGAGGTATAAATGTAAAACAAAGAAAGATGCCATAAAACTCTAAAAGAAATTTAAGTCTCCGCCTACCTTTGTATATATATGTCATAAACGTGCTGAAATGAATGGTCATTGATTTTCAAATACCTCAAAGAAATGCAGTATAATTCCCTTTATCCTAGCAGTAGTTTTGTTAACAGAATGACTTGTCTAGGAAATCCACATGTTCATATATACGTAATAAACGGAATTCCTGCACATGTATTTCAAACTATCTTCCTTGTTCGAGGTTGCATTATATACCTCAAACAAAGCAGAGAGAGAGAGAGAGAGATCACTAAGAAAAATCACATTGGTCGGTGATAAATATATGAAAATCATTTTAACGATTAATTTATTTATTTGTTAACAATTATTCTTCTTCTAGAATGAAATGTAATCTTTTTTTTTGGGGGGGGGGGTGTGAAAAAATACAGATCCGACCCATTGAAGGCAATTTACGTTGGGAGGAAAAAAAAGCAGATAAGTTTAAAATGGATTTTTTTCCCGACTTTTTAAGAAAATGCTCAAGTTCATGGCATCAGATTTAGCATTTAGGATTTCATATAGATTGTCAGTTAGTTCTTTATTTTACATGTATGGGGGAAATCACACATAATCCCTACTACTAATGATATAATAAGCATTAATGATACGTTCTTCTGTCACAAATATAGAGATAATAGCACATTTTCAATAAAATTGTAGCTTGGATGAGCACCATTTATGCATAATTGCAATCTAATGAAGAAGTCTTTGTCATTATTGGTTTTTCTAAGAAATTTATAATACAATCTTCAATTTAATTAACGAAAAAGTAACAATCAACATGAAATATGTGGAGATAACGCACAGAATTCGAGCTCAAAAGTCCATTAAACATTATAAAATAGAAGCGGAGCAAACGCGGACCTTGAAAATATCAGAGGTGGGATCAGATGTCATAGGAGAGTGTGCAACCCCCGCCGACCAGTCACACCCGCCGTGTGCTCCTTGTCATGTTCGGGAAAAAATCCGGAAAATCCGTCGACAATTCAGTGTATAAATAATAGCCTAACGATTAGTAAGTATTCGACTTCAGGATAAATTGAATTTACTGACAAGGTCATGGTTTCGATCAAATAACTTATGAAAAATGACTTTAAATGAGACTGCTGATGTTCTTGCCTCATCAACTCGTTTGTCATTAACTTACTTCTATTTGGAAACTGTTCATACGTAGAATATTATAAGAATGTATAACATATAACAAGTCTGTACGATTTCCGTATATAGAACCCAAAAAGGATATAAGTACTCGTAAGTTGCTATAAATAGTCTGCATAAGCAATATATATCTACTGTGAACAACAAGTCGAAGGCTAAGAATACATTTTATTGACACATATGGAAATAACGAATAGTATTCAAGATCAAAAGACTAAAAAAATACAAAAAAGAGCAGAGTAAACACGGACCTCCAAAACATCAGAGGTTGGATCAGGTGCCATTTTAAGTGAGATTTAAGTCTTTCACTAAGAGGTATCGATCTCAATGGTTGAAATTTCTTTAAGAAATTTGATATAGACAGATTTTCATTATTTAGAAACCAGTAGAAAGGTGCTTTGGCACTTATAGCATCCTTATCACGTACATAAAACATTTCAAACATTGAAATATTTTGGTATGCATGGTTAATTACTGTTCTTTTCTTACCCTCGCTACCGCGTTTCCAACTTTCATAATATCCAACAAAAGTGTATATATGACACGGTAAGCAGAGGTACTTGAGCTTACACCTCCATGACACCTGATCCCACCTCAGATGTTTTCGAAAGTCCATGTTTTCTCTGCTTCAGGTTTGAATTACTAGTATTTAAAAGGACTTGAATGCTTTTCGTTATCTTCATATTTCATTGTTCTCAGCATTTGAGAAACACGTGAAACATTAACGTCAATCTATCCGATGAAAATCTAAGTGTGCAGAGCCTCACTTGGAAGGCATGGAAAACGTCCAAAGAACCATTAAATGCATACCATGGCACTGATTGACATTCTGTATAAAATTATGACGTGAGATTAAGAAGTTCGCTTTGATATCCCAAAAACTATGACAAATTACCGGAAGAGTTAATCTTAAAATAGTACGTAGATTTTGTCAATCAAAATGTCAAGCACCTTTCAATATCAAGTTTGGAGTTTAATTAGAATGTTTTTTCAAAAAAATAATTTGACAAAAGACCACTAAAATGTAGGAAAAATGAACGAGCTCAATTTTACCGAAGAAGCAGCTGTCTATAATGGTAAAGCCTAGAATTTATTTCGCTGGGGAGAATATTTGAATAAAGCGTTGAAATGTGGATTATTTTCATTTTAATGATTTGGGTAAAATTTTGCAATTTCAAATTTTCTAAAAAGATTCAAGTGTCCATGTCTGTTTACATCACATCTCTAATATTTGATGTACAGTGATCCTAATTTGTTATCCTTCACTGCTGTAAATAATTTAGTAAAGAGTTAAGAAAGAGCTTCGTAGAACATTTTCTTAATCCCACTATTAAATTTTTAAGACCGGCATATAATTGAGAATAATTTCTTTAAAAAGAAGACAATAAAAAGCATATTATGTAAATCCGTAAAAACTTAAATTATTTACCTGGTAGGTGTAGCAAAGATGTCTTTTATCGTCAAAAACCAAAGTGAATTTGAACTACCATATATATATATTGGACTCCGAAACTTCATAAGAATCCTTACAAAAAAGAAACATAACGGGTTCCAATAAATATTCAACCAAGCCTCTTTCTTTACTCCTCACTGAGAGATTGACAGTAGTGAAGGAAAAACTTCAAGAGTACTGTACAGCAATATATTCAAGAAGTAATTTGAATCAGATGTGGGTACTCAAAAATTCAAAATAACTTTTGTACAATTTGAAATCAAAATTTTTTTACCAAAATGAACAGCTTGAAAACTTACGACCTTTAAACTTTATACACAACCATTCTTCACGATAAATTAAAGTCCAGGCTTTTTGATATCATTGACAGCTGCTTTTTCAATAAAAATGGAACTCGTAAATTTACTTACCTGGTCATTAGTCATTTGCAAAATTATTTTGTTTCAAACATTCTGATTGTGCACTAAGATACTCTGAAGTTGACATCAAAAAGATGCTTGAGTTTCTGATTGACAATATCTATGTTGTTTTTGGAGACTAGGTCTTCCAACAATCTATTGGAATTCCTATGGTTACCGATTTCACCCGTTTTAAGCAGACCTATTTTTGTATTCATATGAAGCAGAGATTGTGCAAAATTTTATGCGTAAAAAGAAGAGAACATTTGCTGTGGCCTTCAACTCGACATTTAGATACATCAACGACGTACTGTCAGTTAACAATGGTGATTTCCATTCTTATGTCAGAACGATATATCCCGGTGAGCTGAGATCAAAGATACCACAGATGTCCGACACATCCGTTTCATATTTGGATATTTTACTTGAAATAAACGTTAATGGTAATCTAACAACCAAGTTCTATAATAAACGTGATGACTAACTTTTCTATCATCAACTTCTCTTATTTAATATACCTTTATACACCTTCATCACATGCATACGGAGTTTATATATCTCAGTTGATTCGATACAGAAGAGCATGCTCTACGTATTAACAATTTTTAGAACGAGGTAAATTATTGACAAAAAATGTATCGTTTAGGGGAACCATTACGTAAATTCTATTGTCGATATAATGACCTTGTCAGCAAATAAAATGTTTCATTGAGTCAAATGCTGACTGACGTTTTTCATACTTATTGTTAGTCCATTATTTATACACTGAATTGACGACGGATTTTCAGTTATTTCCCGATCATGACAAGGAGCACAAAGTGGGTGTGAATGGTCGGCAGGGGATACTCACTCCTCCATGGCACCCGTATCCACTCTGATGTCCCTGAAGTCCGTGTTTGCTCTGCTCCTATTTTGTATTGTTTTTATGGACTTTTTATCTTGAATACTGTTTGTTATCTTCATGAATATGTTTCATTTTATCGTCAATAATATTTTCATGATATTATTTATTCACACTGCAAAAATGAAGTGTTTGAAGCTTAAAATTATAATTTCTGACTATGACTGAAAGTTTGTACCACTCGATACACCCTAAAAAAAACTCCAACCTAGCATATAGTATAAAGGTTTTTTTATTTGTCTTTAAATTAATTGCAGTATCAAATTCAAAGTAAGGATACAGTGGTGTTCTCATCGTTTTGGAGACATATATACTGCAAACGAAAATAAAACAGAATTCATAATATATGGGGATATAGCAGGTAAACGGGGAGACTGTCAAAGGAATGGATAAAGTTATAGTAAACGATGAACTTATGTAATTTTTTATTATGGTGATTATAAAATTTAGATCTGAAAATCATATATTCATACCCCTATGTTAGATGCCTCACTAGTATACATATTGTAGAAGAATAACATAGTCTTATGACCTGTGATTATCACTGCTATCGTTTTCGGATTCAAAATACATTTAATTTTCCTTAGCTCAACTAGCTTTGAGGTTGTCATCTAATTATTATGAAGTTTTATTTGGTTTTGAAATCCATTGATTTGAAATTTTTATAAAACAGAATTCATAATATATACATAACAGTGATGTTATGAATACACTTAACAAAATTGCTAACGCACCACCTAAGGGAATGAATAAAAAATAAGTCATATTAATGCAAACCTTATAAATAGATACAATGTTTACTGAAGTGTGACCAATTCATTGAAAAAATTAAAATCGTGTCTATTCCATTTTCGAAGACAAAATAATCAATTCTTTTTTGTATCTGTGTTCTTTACATTTGTACTAATTAAAAACTCAGAAAAAAGTTACAGTGTATGCGGCATTTGACGCTAGAAGAGCGTGCTAGAATGTAAAGCAGACAGTATGGCGTCTGCAGGGGGTTCCTTTAAAGATAAAAATAAAAAAAAATAAAAACAAAAAAAAATAAATGAATTCCACTTATGATAAATTGTTACAGATAGATTAACAAACATAAAAATGCTTAATATAGGAAGCCGCGGCTTTAAGTTAGCAGCATACAATAAGTTGAAAATTGTTCCACAAAACTAGGTCAGCCGGAAGTTGAGTGGATTTGGTATGGACACTAAGGCCCCGGATGATTACTTAGCGATGTGAGAGTCAATTACTGTTTGTTATTTGATTTATAACAGGGGGACTACTCCTATGGCAACCTCACAGACCACCTTTAGTGATCAAGACTTTTATATCTGGGTAAAAATGGTGCGCAATACACAGCTAGAAATTGGTTTTCGGACAAGACGGTTATTCAAGGGTCTTTTAAAGATACCAAGACATTTATCAATCCCATTGTTTTAGAAATAATGCTACATTATATGTACCGATTCGGCAAATGTTCAATTCACAAATAAGAATTTACAAGTGGTGCGTTAGCAATTTTGTCTAGTATATGACATTCACCCATTCAAAGATAACATGTATCGCTCAAGTTTTTATTTTCAACACCCTTTGAAAGAATGAAAAGTAAATTTGTCATCAAAAGAGAATTCACAAATTATTTTTATCAAATAACTTTTAACAATGCAAGTAGATCTGACACATGACATAAATAGATCCACACAACTAAAGAGAACATGTTACAGCCTATTAGAGATCATCATGTATACAGACAGAATTACTGAAATATGACTCACTATGAAAAATAAAATGATTAAACCTAAAAAAAAAAAAAGAGAGAGAACACTGTAATAAGGTATCCGTGGTTATTATAATCGAATACAATAAAAAAAAAGTTATCTGTCAAATATGTTTATGTTCAGAGTAAATATTTATCCGTGGAAGGTACTGAGTGTAATACACAGATTTGATAGAAGATACCAAATGTTGTTCTGTCTTGGAGGAGTGATCATGCACCTGCATTTTAAAATAAAACTTGGATTTCCAGATAAACGGATGAGTTTTCATAAAAACATGGAAGAAAATTAACCTCCCTTTAATAAAAAAAAAAACAAAACAAACATACATGTTTGAAACATTATCAACATTTTACTGTTGGCGACTTGCAATTGATATTTCTTCTATATTAAATTGTTTTATTTTTTGTGGTTTTTTTTCTTCATTTCTCTATTAATTGATCAATGTAATACTGTATAACAGTATTTGATTTACTTGATTTAATCCTCTTGACTTTATAAGCTTAGAGACATACGAGTATATGTCTCTAAAAAGCTTCTATGATAGTGATATTTCCTTCTTCACTGATAAAGACAATTGAAATGGATAGTTCTGTAAGATATCTCATAATGCTAAATTTATCATCTTCCCTCAATGACATTCAGTATAAAGGCTATCTTGCCTTTACAAAGTAGTTATAATAACTTATCTCCTTGTCTCGAGGTAATCTCATTATATTGGTTATGGACTTTTGCGAGAAGCGCTGACTTTTACAATAGAGGGCTTATTTTTACACATAGGAAATATACGGTAGATACTTTGCATAAAAAATATATAGCTTAACATTTAATTTAAGGAAGATAAAAATTTTCTATTCTAAAACATCTACATGCATTACTTTGTCTATGAAGGGAACAGCTACTCTACCTTCAACTCGCATTCTTTAATCTTTTCAAACTCTTGCCATGTTTTCCTTCTGGAATGTTATGATTCCTAATTTGATGCCTTTAGAAAATGAGACTGAATTGAAATACTACCTCTTGTGGATAGGTTATGTTACCAGAAAAAGGTTTTTTTTTGGTTTTTTTTTTATCTATTTTCAATTCATAGCATAGGTTTGAATGTCAAAGTAAGCCGTCGACAGTAAAAGTCGGTGCTTTTCGCAAAAGTTCAATACGTGTTTTCTTACAAGATAATATAGAATGACCTCACATAAATAGAGAGCCGAATGAAATGAGTTAATTACATGTGTCATCAATGGAGTCTACTCTGGTGTATTCAAATGAAACCTGTCTGCTTTAGGTCTTTTAAAACTGAAATCATTCAGAACTTTGGACGACAAGTACCAATTAAGCAAAACGCAATTAAAATGAAAAACAAAGCAATCAAAGATAAGAGCTCCCCCTTTCATAAATCAATTGTTCTCCGTATCTGCAGATTAAATAAAAACAATACTTTATGTGTCCAGAGACCCGTTAATGTTGTCAATATTTGACAAACACTGCCTAAAATTGGGTCTACTCATTAACCTTTGGTTTCATTACACAACGATTACTCAGATTATGAAAATGTCGTAAAATAAAAAAAATTAGTTTACTCAGACAAGCAGAAATTCGTAACGGTCATATGCGTCTCAATTAGAACTTTTTCTCAAGAATATTAATTAAAATAATCGGTAATGAAGACGCAAGACCCAAAATTGAATTTATCATGAATATAGTTTTACTCCAAATGGACATTGTGTGTCTCAGAGATATTAAAAGTAACCTCAAATTTACAGTAACTTCAAAGTAGCCTCATATTACTTACACATTCTAGTAAGTTTTGAAACGTTCGAAACTTTCAATTTTCCACTTGCTGGTAGGAAGTACATTGTAAATACAAAATTTTGTATTTACTCCCAACCGGTAAATTCAAATTTTTAAGACATAAGTTTGTTGTTTTGAACGTATTTTATTGACAATATGTCAAACGCATTAGATACAAGTTCCAAAACTTAAACAGTCCTCTCCCATGTTAGTAAGTGTTAGTGTTAAGTTAGTTGGTCATTAACATCTTAGGTGAAAAATCCAAATATGCCATAGGGGTAAATTGCATTTACAAATATACCTTTCATTGATAAAACGTCAACAATTGATTTTAATTAATATCGAATGCAGGGTCAAAGCAAGATTTTTTATCTTTAAAATTATCAAAAATAAATTCTGTTTCATAAAACAAAGAACAAATGTAAAGATTTTAAAAAAAAATTCGACTTCATAGGTCAACATTTACCCAGTCTAATTTTCTTTAGGAAATCTACAAAATGTACCTTTTAACACGAACGAAATGTTGTAACTGTGAGAAAGAAAAACATAGTAGGAACTATAGGCATTTTCACTATTTTAGGAACCCTAAAATGCATATTCTTTGGCTCAACCAACAAACAAGTAACCTTTTATATCATAATATATTAAAATTGTGCATTTAAAATAAATTTGCTATTTTTCAACTTCTCAAGTTCTACAATGATGGTAAATATAATAAATAATTCAATATCTTTTTTTATATTTATACAAATCACAACACTATCAAAACATGCAGACAGAAGCTATAAGATAATCAAAAGAAAATTAACATAACATATTGCTTGATGCACTAATTGATTTCATCTTTTAAATGCACCCTATTATCGAATCCTCAACATGGTGGTTGTCGAAGGATTCCAAATTCTTGTCCCCAAGTTTCACACACTTCATTTTGACACATACATGCATATCGTTGTTAATCAATTGACCCAGTGAAAAATAAAACACACGATTACTGAGGTAACTAAATGGAAAAGCTACCCTTTGCTATGGGAGACCCAAAATAAGTATCAGATCAAAAAGTGAAATAGTACAATGCCATTAAAATTATAAATTATAAAGAATCTGTGAAAATATCATTAAATTTATTTAATGGTGTAGGAGAATAGGAAAAAGAGATGGGTACCCTTAAATATTTAAAAAGAATTGCAGTGTACATGTTTTGCTATGGGAAACCCGAAATATATGTACGATAAAAACTAAAATATAAGGTGACAATGAGACTGTATAACAAAGATTCTGTGAAAGTCACAATAAATTCATTTAGTGGTATGAGAGGAGTTGCAGATAAGAGATGGGTACCCCAAAGCATTTCAGACGGATATAAAGACGGACGGACTGACGGGCGTCTTGATCACTATATACCCTCTCACTTTTCAAGCGGGAAGTATGATATGTTTAAAATATCTTAGTGGTCTTTTTATTTTCTCTAGAATACCTTGGATAGTTATTTGATTTCTCTACCTGAGCCATTTGGACTGTTAACATTCATTTAATCAGAAAATTGATAAAAGGTAATGGAAATCGACTAAAATACCGGAACTGAGCCATAGGCCAATTTTCCTCTATATCAATCACGAGACAATTATAATGTACATGGAATGAAAAAAGACAACGAAATGAAGAATACACCGCGTAAATGACATCGTGATCAAAGATGTAGCAGAAATTTGTTACATGAAATCCTTTCTTGAATGCATTGTTTTCTACTGAGAATTCATCCTAACAAAAATGCATTAACTATATCATTACTTTCATTAGATAATTTTACCAATTTACATAAAAATCAGCAAATGAAGCAAACTCCCCAGGCACACTTCTGGGAACTATTGTAATAAGCATTTTCTATGAGTCTCAGAAGAATATTTGAATACCTCTTGTTTTGTTTTAGAAATGAACTACAATTTGTCAGCGACATTAAGGGCTTATTTAATGGACAGTTCACCTGAATATAACTCTCAATTGACTCTCAGTTGAACATTAAACACTGATTGATGATAACTCTGACACGAGCGAGGTTGTTGTATTTTTACGTCCAATTTCTGTTTAAAACCCTCCTTAAACTACCAGTAATATGTTGGCATTGTAAATTGTTTGCACTTTATTCATCTGTAAAGGTTGGATAAAAATAGATTCGTATAAAAAAATTGAATGAAATATATGGAGATAAGGAATATTAAAACTATTCTAAACTGAAATAAAATTTCAAAGAATTTCTTCCTTAGAAAAGAAAGCTATGGGTATAAGTCGGGATCGGGATTCCATGGTGAACGGTTGAAAATCTTTGTGCTCCGATTATTGGGGCGTTTATTGTTTAAATCTTCTTTTTACCAGTTAATTAGCCCTCCAGTAATTTGAAAATCAATGGTAAGGGATGTAGAAACAATACCCAATCGAACCTGCTGACGTTACCATTCAATCAGCGGCCATATCAACCAACTAGAGACAGAGGAAATTCGAACTACATGAGTAGTTTTTACATATGAATATCCTAAAATGAACATTCAAATGTCTATGATTATTTCAATATGGATACTATCCATACTGCACTCAGTAAACCTTGAGTATAATGGAAAAATCAGAACTAACATCACAAAGCCAACCTCGAGTATACATGTATGGCTATCAAGAACCTTGCCTGCTTACCAGCATGGTATACACCGATATGTACGATCAAAGAGTCTCATCCAACTGTTATTACTTATTGGTGGACAGGTCGAATTTAACCCTGGCCCAGTAAAGTACCCCTGTGGCATATGTACAAGAGCAGTAAAAACTGGTCAACGTGGTGTTGCCTGTGATAATTGTGACAAATGGTATCACATCTCGTGCATGTCTATGACTACCCCAGAGTATATCCACCTTGCTAACACCTCCACAGTGTGGATCTGCAGTGCTTGTAACACCCCTAATAGCAGCAAGATCTATAATTCCATCTCAGTGGACGAGAATATATACAACAGCCTCTCAGGACCTAACTCTGACATACCACACAGTCCGTGCTCTTCCATCGGGAGTCCGTGTGCTACATCATCTCCAGTCCGAGATCAATCACCTCCCAAACAACAGAAACGGAAGTTCCTTAGAGTTATAACACTAAACTTCCAAAGCATAAAAAACAAAGTTCACGAGACGGAGGTACTCATTGATAACTCGGAACCTGACATCATTGTAGGCACAGAGACCTGGTTGAATGACAACATCTTCTCATCAGAAGTCATACCTACAACATATAATGTTTTCCGCAGGGATAGGGATGACTCACATGGTGGAATCATCATTGCTGTCAAGAATGACTTGGTGTGTACGCCAGTTTACACCAGTAAAGACCATGAGCTCCTCTGTGTTAGACTTCAGGTAAACAAGAAAAAGTCAATCATCATAGGAGCCTACTACCGCCCACCCAACATCACTTGTGAAAATAACGCACGTATGGCTGTAACAGAGATGAGCAAGGTTCGCTCGGAAAACCCTAAGTGTGACTTCTGGATGGCGGGTGATTTTAACCTCCCAGATATTAACTGGACTACCCAATCAATCACCTCCTATCAATACCCAAGCAAGATGTCAACAGAGTACCTGAATATTCCTGGTGATTGTGGAGTAGAGCAGCTTATATGCACTCCAACACGGGGAGATAAAATCCTTGATTTGTTCTTCACCAGTAATCCATCACTTGTACAACGTTGTAAAGTTATCCCAGGGGTAGGCGACCATGATGCAGTCTTAATTGACTCCTTATTGCAGCCACTTAGAAGTAAACCGGCCCGTAGGGAAATATACTTATGGGATAAGGCTGATATGTCATCTTTACGAAGTGACATCAACACCTTTGTACAAGACTTCATCACCAGACCCTTCACTTCTGTTGATACTCACTGGGACCTCTTCAGAGACACCACACTTAGCATCATTAACCGACATGTTCCTCATAAGCTCACACGATCCAGGACATCTAATCCTTGGATCAACACAGCTAGCAGGCGCTTAGCGCGCAGGAAATTACGTGCATTCCACAAGGCCAAGCAGACAAAGAAGCAGAGTGACCAACAAAGGTACCTGTCTCTGAAGTCAGAATGCCAGCGTACTATTCGCCTTGCCTACCAACAATACTTAAATGACATTATCAACCCCAGTGCCTCAGAAAACCCTAAGAAGTTCTGGTCATTTATCAAGAGCAAAAAACAAGAAGCCTCAGGCATAGCACCATTACGAAAAACAGATGGACTCATAACCAGTGACCCACAAGCCAAGGCAAATATCTTAAATGAACAATTTAAATCTGTATTTACAACAGAGGATACTAGCCAAGTTCCAGACAAGGGTCCAAGCCCATTTACTACAATGGGAGGCATAACCATCAATTCACGTGGTGTACTCAAGCTCTTAAGTAACCTACAACCACACAAGGCTACCGGACCAGATGCCATATCAGCACGTTTTCTGAAAGAACTGGCAGTGGAGATCACACCGGCTTTAACTTTCCTTTTCCAAATGTCACTGAATAATGGATGTGTGCCAGATGAATGGAAGATGGCCCATGTCGTCCCGATTTTTAAAAAAGGCGACAAGAGTTCAGCGGCTAAATACCGTCCTGTATCTCTAACGGCAATCTGCTCTAAGATCATGGAACACATTCTCCATTCAAACATCATGGACCACTTTGAAAGGAACTCTATCCTAACACCAGCTCAGCACGGATTTCGTAGTAAGCGATCTTGTGAGACCCAACTTATAGCCACAGTACAAGACCTGGCTAGTAGCCTATCGAACGGCAACCAGATCGATGTCATCTTGCTGGATTTTGCCAAGGCATTCGATAAGGTTCCACACCAACGCCTTCTCCACAAATTGAATTACTATGGGATTCGTGGCTGCACCCTACAATGGATAGAAAGTTTCTTATCAGACAGAAAACAGCGAGTATTGGTTGAGGGAATGTCCTCCAACATAGCAGACGTGAACTCTGGAGTACCTCAAGGCACAGTAATGGGTCCCCTATTATTTCTTGCCTACATCAATGATCTCCCAGAAGTAGTAACGTCAAATGTCAAATTATTTGCAGATGACTGCCTTATCTACAGAACAATTCAATCAATCAATGACTCAGTCCAACTTCAACGGGACTTATGCGCTTTAGAGAAATGGGAAAGAGACTGGCAGATGGTATTTCATCCTCAGAAATGTACTACCATCCACATTTCTAAGAAACGACATCCGATTAAAGAATCCTACCATCTGCACAACCACACCCTGGAAGACGTCCCAAGTGGTAAATACTTGGGAATCACAATAAGTCAAGATCTGTCATGGCGTGAGCATATAAACTTAACATCTGCCAAGGCCACAAGATCAATTGGTTTTCTAAGAAGGAACCTGAGAAGTTGCCCACAGGATATCAGAAGCAGGGCATATACCACACTTGTACGTCCAGTACTGGAATATGCATCAGTGGTTTGGGATCCTCACCAACATCACTTAATACAACACCTGGAAAATGCTCAGCGCCGGGCAGCAAGGTTTGCCACTGGCGACTATTTGTCAAGGGACCCGGGAAGCATGACCACCATGCTACATCAACTCGGCTGGGAACCACTGGAACATCGGAGGGCCCGGAACCGTGTGATCATGTTCTACAAAATCTACCATCATATTGTGGAAGTTCCGGTACATCATGTGCTGCATATCACCAACAGCAGAACTCGTGGTTCTATGGCAAACAACATCCGCCAAATCAGCACCAGAGTTGATGTCTACAAGTATTCCTTCATTCCAGCAACTATTATAGCATGGAATAAAATACCAACCACAATTAGGAATTCACCATCAGTGGACACTTTCAGACACGCTATACAGACCATCAGCGTGTCTGAGATCCTACACCACTAGACTGTCCACTTTTAACTTTTTACCTCTTTTAATATGAGTGTACATAGGTTTTTAACTGTTCACCACAGAATCACTAGAGTTTCAACACTCAATTTGAGTTCACTCCTAAAAGGGAAGAAGAAGAAGAAGAAGTTGGATTGCCACAAGTAGAATTAAATCCCAGTTTCTCTAAAATACAATTTAAACTAGTGGTTGTGTGAGCACTGAGCTCAAAAAATGATACCACTGCTTTCCATATGATTATAATGGCAAAGTCCATGTATTGCTCTTGGAGACACATAAAAGTGTCAGATTTAAAAGTAAAATAGGAGGTCACAATGGCAATATGTACAAAAGAATCTGTAAAATTCTCATTAAATTGAATTCAGTGGTATGATAGGAGTTACGGATTAGAGATAAGTACCCTTCAATATTACAGAAAGAATGGCAGTGTCATATTTTGCTAAGGAAAAATATGTGTCCGATCAAAAGGTAAAATAGGAGGTGCAGAATGGCACTCGTATGTAACGAGGATTCTGTGGTATAAGAGGAGTTGCGGATAACAGATAGGTACCCCAAAGCGTAACGGAAGGACGGACGTACGATTTAAGGCCTTTATTGAAAAGAATTTTTGGTAGGAAAACCCTACCTTCACTACAATTGATTTAAAATCTTTTTTTCAAATAATTTATCTTCTGACGTTTTATCATACACTATTAATAATTGTTATGAGTAAGATTAATTTGCGATCATTTTGAGATTACTAGTATTTTTACTTGTACCAAAAACTGCTTTTATATTTAGTTATGTTAAGGTAGTCCGATCCTCAGGTTTATAAAATTAGCAGTTAAGTAATCAAAAATACTCATAAAAGTATTCCTGAATCCACAAAGTTATGTAAATTTATCCACAGTTCTTTTTTAAAGTTAAAGATTAAAGTTAATCATATTATATAGAGAAAATTGTCAAATCTCCAATATTTTTGCAGAAAAACCGAATTGGAATATCAGCAATGCATTTTCTAATTGCAAATTGATAAACAAATATATTTTAGGTTAAAAAACTATAGGCATCCAGGCATTGAGAGAATTTGTCATGATTTTTATTCGTATTTGGTATTTTATGTCTTCTATTTCCATCATGTATTCTATAATACAAAGTGTATAAGGCTTTTGCTATCATTGCAAGACACCACAAATCACTTCTTATTTCATATCATGCTAATAAGCATCGGTATCTAAGGCTGGATTCAAGGAAATCTTATTTCTCTTAAACTGTTTTATTTTTTTCCTTTTATAGGGTACAAATGTAAACTTTTATAAGACCTTTACTAAGATTTCCAAAAACCTTGAATCTTATAAAGATGAATAAAATGAAAATTGTTGCATGAAAAAATTTAATTTTCAAGCTTCATTTTGATGCATTTCAAATTAAATATTAATTTTTGGAGTTATCCTTCCTGGCTGAGGATCGGATATCCTTAAATAGAAATCAAATAGTCCTCATTGAAAAGAACAAAAAAAAAAGATGGCAGAGAGTTATTTTGTAGCAAACAAACAAGATGCTGTGTGCTGCACTAGGATACCTTCTTTAAACATAAAAAAGTCTAGAGGAAGATAAAATTGAATAAATTGTTAGTCGTGCATTTCTACATAGGATTCGCAAGAATTAGTCGAGTGTTAGACACTATACTGCACGAAACTTCCTTTTAAATGTACTTGTCCGTAAAATTATAGTCAAAACCGGTTTTTTTAATGAATGAAATGATGCTTCAAAGTTGCGGAACTAGTTAAAAAACTTTTATGGATAATTAATTAAAAATTTCTAAAAAATATTTAAATTGGTTGATACTTGAATATTTGTCACCAAACTAATTTTATTTTTAAAAACATTTGAACAAACTTGCATTTTATATCAGATTCCTTTTAATAACATATCTGAATAAGTCTGAGAATAATGACAATAGTGAAAATGTTTGTATGCAAGATCGATCGCAATGAAATCAAATATTTATGGAAATTCAAGTGAAATTCCCTTGTTAAGGGTCAGACTGTCTCGAGCTCCCTAGACAAGTTAAAGCGAATAGATCAGATTAGTCTTCGTTTAAAATGATAAACTTACCCTCACTTTGTACAACCAAAAGGCAGTAAAATGATCCAGTGGAGGAAGGCATTATCCTTACAATATCACAAGCATTCTTCTTTTAGCAGAGAAATGTTTCTAAGTCCATCAGTTCTACAACAGATGTACTTTCACAATGTCAACTACTCATTGAAAAAGTGCATACAATGCGTCTTGATGACTATAATGCTCAATTGGTTGATATAGATGATTTCAAGGAATTTAACCTTGAAAGTGAAGGCCAGACAAAATGAAATGTACTCACGCGCTGTGACAGGTGATAAACTTCCTCTGTGTCGGAACTTTCCGCTCCCCTTCCTCTGTTAATGTGTGGAGGTCCTGATCACGCACCACATCCTGTCTGTATGGCATGTCAGATGTCTGGGGGTATCCGGAGGCTGAGCATTCTCCTGACGTATACCATGTTTGATCTCCTACCATTGATTCTTTGCAAATTGATAGCTTAAAAACTGCAGTGAAATAATAATGGTTTCTCTAGTCTTTGTGAGTCCCTTAATATTTTTAGCATTGGTTATTTGTTAGTTTATCCATTCATGTTTGTCCTACAGATTCGGACAATTAAGAAAAAAAAAATTCAGATCTGCGTTGTCTTGACTTTATTTTCAGCACGCATTTTCATTTGAAATACAAAAGGCCTGGAATATAATTTACCTAGTATGAATTGTGGAAAAATCTTATACTCTTTGATGTTTCATTTCAAATTTGAATTATCTGTTTGTTTTGCATTAAATCTGATTGATATGATAATGTAGGACACTAAAACAAAATAAACCTCGAAAAATTGAATATTGGATTTGAAATCCATGGAAAAGTCCATGGTTTTTTTTTCATTTGAAGAAGACAGAAAATACAAAACAATACATTTTCAACAAAGAATTACTTAATTTACACAATTCAATTTGGCAAGAGCAAATGTAGTTCCGCTTTGTTTTTGATATAGAAATGATAACTTTTAATTCCCTACATTAAACTATTAGAAATTGATTAAGTGTTTAATAGAAAAAAAAGGTATGGAAAGTTAATATTCTAAACAGAAAATGCAAAATACCAGATAGACCTCGTCACTTTACCGACAGATTTCTGGCATTACATACCCCTTTAACTCATTGAAGCTTACTTATCAGGTTAAGAAACTTTCCAACTTTAGCTAAAATATTATACTTATTCATTGGTAAAGTGCATTTAGTTGTTGTTTCAATTTTAGAGTTACTGCTCTTGGAAGGTACGGCTTATTTATGAATAGACTGATTTGCATGTCTGATATGCGCGGTATACATACGTTTCGTACATACGGGAAAGACAGGCAATACCAATCTTATTTCTGAACAAAAGCTCAACATACCAAGAATTTACATTTTGTTTGTTCAAAACCCTACAAATGCAATACGTCTATTTCCGAAACTATGGTATATTCATTTTATGTCAAATACACACAATGCTCATCTGGCTCATTCGGTCCTTCAGGTTTGGGGCAATTTTCTCTCTAGTTTCATAAATATTTTGAGACTGTTGCAGACCAAGTTCTAAACCCGTAGCAGTTGCAATTTATTCGTAGCTAACAAAAATTAGGATGCTTCAATATTAATACAATCGGGTTGATTCTGTTGTTTTGAAGATTTTATCGGGACACATGCATTATGTAAATTTTTGATTTAATTTTGGTTAAAATTTAACTCTCGAACTCCTTATCTAAAATAAAATGAACAAAACATTGCATGCTAATTTACATCTTATTTGAGAATTTTTTTTTCACTCAAATATACAACCATCTCCATATTCCGATAAAGGGTTTCAAATAAAGGCCTATAATTTGAACTCAGGGCTGTTGAGCATTGAGGGTTCTTCATTGTATCAACTACCTCCTTGACATAGGATCTCGATTTTTAAGGTCTAATTCGAATTCAAATAAACGGCCATGTGCTAAAGTCAGTGAATATATAAGAGAGAATAAATATTGTAGAAAAATCAATACTATCTTTAAAAAAATCTCACTCTCAACAACCAGAAAAAATTAAATACTAGAGAAAGCTTCCTTTCATAATGTAGATAAAAATTTGTTACAATCATGACCATCAGAGGAAAGGATGGCCTATAATTTCTAAATTTGAAAACCTTCACTCTATCAAAATAATTTTGCAAATTGAAAATTGACAATGATTAGTTAGTAAATGAAGGATATGGAGATAACGAACAGTATTCAGTCTCAAAGTCCATAAAACAATACAAAATAAGAGCAGAGCAAACACGGACCTCCGAAACATCATGTGAGATCAGGTGCCATGCAGGAGTGAGCATCCCATGCTGACCGGTGACACCCGACGTGAGCTCCTTGTCATGATCAGGAAATAACGGAAAAATCCGTCGTCAATTCAGTGTATAAATAATGGACTTACAAATAGTATGAAAACGTCAGTCAGTATTTGACTCAGTGATAAATTGTATTTGCTGACAAGGTCATTGTATCGACCATAAAACTTTCGAAATGATGACTTTAAACGAGAGTGCTGATATTCTTGTTTCATTAACTTGCTTGTCAATAATTTACCTCATTTTAGAAATCGTTCATACGTAGAGCAAGCTCTTGCGTATCGAATCATCTGAGATACATACACTCCGTATGCAGGTGATGAAGGTATATTGCTGCACAAGTAAGGATAGTTGACGATAGAAAACTTAAAGTCATCACGTTTATCATATAGCTTGGTTGTTATATTACCATATTATCATCTTTTTCAAGTAAAATATCCAAGTATGAAACAGATGTGTCAGACTCTGTGGTATCTTTTATTTCAATCTCACCAGGATATAGACCTGGATGAAAACCGCTTCCGTGAAGATCTGAACATTATTGACTGGAGTCCCCTTTATGAAGTGGAGGATATAGACTCTATGTGGGAGTTCTTTTATTCTAACTTTTTTTAAAATTGTTGATAAACACACGCCTTTAAAAGAAAGAAGAATCAACTCAAAATCAGAAGACTGGATAAACGATGACATACTCACAGAAATGCACTATCGTGAAACTCTCCATAAAATGGGGGTTCGCACCAACGATGACCATACGAGGACTATTTACAGGGCATCGAGAAACAGGGTGACCAGTAAGATAAGAAAAGCCAAACAAGACTTTGTTGATGAAACTATTTCGCAAGCAGAAAACAAGCCCTAAGACATGTGGAACAGACTTAAGCAATTTTAACCATCTACGAAAACTAGTACAACATTTCTTAAAGATAATAACATTGTTTTTAAAGATTCAAAAGATATTGCCGAATGTTTTAATAATTACTTTTGTAACATTGGTCTCGAGTTAGGAAAACATTTTGATGACACTTTACCTACTGTACAAGAACAAATGCCCAAAAATTCCTTTACGATAACAAGTTTAACAACTGAATTTGTTGCAATAAAATAAAAAAATATGTCTGTATCTAAAGCAACAGGTCTGGATGGTATATCAGTCAGACTTTTAAAACTTTCCTCAAACAGTGTATGTGATGTTCTTACATATATTTTCAATTTTTCTTTGTCTTCATGTCAGTTTGCAAATGATTGGAAAAAAGCACATGTTGTACCACTTTTTAAATCGGGAGATGAATGTCTAGTTAACAACTATCGTCCTGCGTCAATTTTACCCTGTGTCAGCAAAATTTGAGAGAGACACGTTTTTAATTTATTTTATGGGTATTTGTCAGTAAATTCCCTAATAACAAATTGTCAGTCTGGTTTGAGACCTAAGCATTCATGTGAAAGTACTTTTATTTCTGTAGTAGATAGATGGCTAAAAAATATTGATGAAGGAAAACTTACTGGAGTACTTTTTATTGATTTAAGGAAAGCATTTGAGACTGTCAATCACAAGGTTTTATTGCACAAATTGAAATCATTTGGTATATGTAATGATACTTTTGAATGGCTTAAATCGTATCTAGCAAATCGTGAACAGAGAGTTATATGGAAAGGAGATCTATCTGATGAAAAGAATGTTACTATTGGGGTTCCTCAAGGTTCTATTCTAGGCCAACTTTTTTTTGTACATAAATGACTATCCACAAGCACTGAAACATTCTCATGTAAATATGTATGCAGATGATACCTCACAAGATGTAACTGATAAGTCAGTAGAAATCATAGAGTCAAAGATGTGTGAAAATCTGCAACGGAGTATATGTTGGATTGAGCAAAATAAATGAAGTATAAATTTGTCTAAAACTCAATGTATGCTTGTTGGAAGGTCACCAAGATTATCAAAATGTCGAAAACTAAATTTAGTCGTAAATAACCATGTCATAGAATGTGTTCAAGAGTCAAAATTACTTGGTATTATTATTGATGAAACTTTGTCCTGGAAAAGTCACATTGAAGCACTGGTAAGCAAGATCTCTATGAGAATTGGTATTTTAAGAAGAATATGATATTTTATGTCAAATGATGCACAGATTTTTAATACCATGATTTTTCTTCATTTTAAATACTGTTGTACTATATGGAGTAATCCAAAAATTTTGAAAATGTGAAAAAGCTATCAATATTTTAAAAACGTGCTGCTAGGGTCAGTTTGAACATAAGACATTTTCAAACGCCATCTACTGTCATGTTTACGCCATCTACTGTCATGCCTTTATCAAATTACTTTATCTTTAGAAAAGCCATTTTAGTTTATAAAGTATTACGTGGATTGATGCCTGATTATTTGAACGTTTTTAATTATGTATCAGATGTTAGCCAAAGACAAACAAGAAATTCCAATTCAGATTTATTGTTTGTACCCAGGGCAAAAACTGAGTATTATAAGAGATATTTCGTTGTTTCAGGTAGCATTATATATAATTCACTGTGTGAAAACATCAGAAATTCGACAAGTGTTGTCTGTTTTAAAAGGAACTATCATAGAGAACATCATAATGCGTCTTAATTTTGTTTATTTTTTTTTATCTTATGTTTCATTTTTTTTAAATCTTATATGTACTCTTTTTCTTTTAATCTATTGTTTTACTAATACCTGTCTGTATGTATGTTATATTGCAGGACCATATTGAAAACTAGCATTGTTGCTAAAGCGTGTCATCCTGGATAAATAAAGGCATTATTATTATTATTATTATTATTATTATTATTATTTTATTATTATTATTATTATAATTATAATTATTATTGTTATTATTATTATTATTATTATTATTATTATTATTATTTTATTATTATTATTATTATTATTATTATTTTTATTATATCGTATCGACGTATGAATGGAAATTACCATTGTTAATTGACAATACGTAGTCGATATATCTAAATGTCGAGTTGAAGGTCACAGCAAGTGTTTTCTTCTTTTCATGCATAAGATTTTGCACAAATTCTGCTTCATATTAATATAAAAAAATAGGTTCGCTAATAACGGAGCGTAATTGGTACTCATTGGAATTCCAATAGATTGTTTGAATACCTGGTCTCCAAAATTCACATAGATATTGTCAATCAGAAACACAATGTATGAGTTCATTTTTATTTAAAAAGCTGCTGCCAATTACTATTATTGAAAAAGCAGCTGTCATGCAATAATATCAAAAAGCCTGGAATTTTCGTCGGGAATGGTTGTAAATAAAGCGGAAAAGTAAAAGTAACAATAAAGTTTTTATTCGGTTGATTTGGTTAAGTTTTGTAATTTCAAATTTTCCAAAAGTTCCCTGGAATTTTTAAGTTTCTACATCTGATTTATACCACTTCTCGAATATATTGCTCACAATACATGCACTTATGAACCTTTCCTTCACTACTAGTAATATTCTAGTGAGGGGTGAAAAAATGCCTCGTAGAACATTTACTTGAACCAGGTATTAATCTTTGTTCTTAAGAATTTGTATGAAGTTTTGAATTCTAATATAGATATGGTAATAAAAATTCATGTTGATTTGTTGAGAATATTAAAAGAATATTAAAACAATTATGATTTTAAAAAATTTCCTCTTGAGGAAGGGAGCTATGGGTGTAAGTTGGATAACCACTGGTAGAATCAAATCCCAGTTCCTTTTAAATACAATTTAAATAATGCGCCTTACAAAAAAGACATCTTTTACCTAAAAAAAAGAAAACATCTGCTGTTGCCTTCAACTGGACATTGAGGTACTGGGGTATATTGACGACGTTTTGTTAATAAACAATGGTTATCTCCATTCTTAGATATGACGCCACGATATATCCCTATGAGCTTGAAATAAAAGATACCACAGAGTCTTACACATCTGTTTCATATTTAAATCCTTTACTAGAAAAAGACGTTAAATCTTACCTTACAACATTATCTTTATGATAAACGTGATGACTTTTAGTTTTTAATCCCTTAATCAATTAAACTTCTTTTACTAATGCTTCAATACATGCATACCTTTGTCACCTGCATACGGAGTTTATATCACTCACAGTTGATTCGATATGAAAGAGCATTAAAAAAAATTCTAAAATGAGTTAAGTTATTGACAAACAAGTTGATTAAACCAGAATTTCAGCAGTCTCAATCAAATTTATCATTTCGGAAGCTTTATGGCGAAAACAATGACCACGTTAGAAAATATAGTAAAGTTTATCATTAAGTCATATACTGACTGACTTTTCTCGTAATGATTGTTAGGCTATTATTTACACACTGGGTTGTCAAAATTTTTTCCCGTTATTTCCCGATCATGACAAGGAGCACATGGCGGGTGTGACTGGTCGGCAGTGGATGTTCACTTCTTTATGGCATCTGATCATACCTCTGATGTTTTAGGGGTCTGTATCATGTTGTAAATTTTGAATTTACTAGGGGGGATGCAAAATTTACAACATAATAACATGTAAATTTTGCATTAACCTTGCCCTAGTAAATTCAAAATTTACAACATGATACAGACCCCCAAAACATCAGATTTCTGTATTTGCTCCGCTTTTATTTTGTAATGTTTAATGGACTTTTGTGCACGAAGACTGTTCGTTTCTCCACATATTTCATGTTACCTGCTTTCCCAACAGGGACCAGTATAAACTAATTGTATAATCTATCTTAATTTATTTCACTTCTGAATTACTAAACACAGAAGGATAGTTAATTTTCATTTTATATTAACCGCGCCAAATCCATTTCTGGCATATTTGAGTTTAATAAAATAAAAATAAACGCGGATCATATCCTGTATTCCTTATATTAACATTTTAAATCGTAAGGTAACATACTCTATAAGAAATTTTATAATGAATTTTAGGAAAATGGCATTTTAACACCAACCGATAGAATAAAACACATCGTGTTTCTATTAAAACTTGAAGGTCTTTCATCGTTATGTATATATACTGTATGTGTGAAGGGATACATATAAGTGCTATTTCTAAAATTCATGAATATCACTTTTCAAGATTCTTTAATAACCATGTTGTTATTTCCATTTATTTTTTCATAAACATTTGCATGTGCTTATGTTCAGACATACATATACCATTCTAAATTATATTTGTTTGACTTAATTTTTTTTTTAGACCCTCATTTTTTTTCATTGATTTACATCAAACAAATGGAGAACGTGCCATCGAAAAGGTTTTAAAGAAGATCGGTTAAATATATCGATTATCGAATTTTTATGTTTGGAAAATTGCACCTGCTTAGGTAGCGGTTGCTTATATTTAATTCAAACTTAATTTTTCATTAAAATCATTTCTTTCTTTGCATTTCGCAAGACAAATATTATCATCACAAGGTGTTACAATCATTTTATTGTATGTCATTCTTTTTTTTTCACTTTTTTTTTTAATTTCAAAAAGTGACATGTCAAGTTACATAATATGATTTTTAGTCACATTCACACACACATTCACACTTCCCCTCTGATTTTAAACAAGAATTAAATATTAAAATATATAAAATTCAAGAAATATTTAAAGTTGGTGTTTTAATAAATGTTTATAACTCAAAAATATTAATCCATGGTGACCATAGATTATCAAAATTGTTCATTGTAAAATTTTGAATTGATATGCATTTTTCTACTTTGTACTTAAGAGTTAAATGATGTAGCAGCCCAGTAATCATAGGCATTTTGTTCTGCTTTAAACAGGAAAAGATATATTGCTTTGTATATAAAATAATGAAATTTATCACCCTATTATGATAAGAAAATGGCGTTTCACCTAAAATAATATTGCATTTGTTAAATCCAACTCTTTTAGAAGTTTTTGTAAATATGTGTATGCTAAGATTACTCCATAGTGAAGAAATTTTTGTTCAGTTTATAAATATATGTTGTATTGTTTCTATATCCTGTTTACAAAAGGTACAGTGATCATCAGATAAAATACTTATTTTCTTCAAATAATATTTCACTGGAAGGATTCTATGTAGGATTCTATATTGTAACCATTAAGCAGAAGTATCCATAGTTGTTCTAAAACAAACCTTAAAAACATCTTGAACACAAATATCAGATTCTAAAAACATTGATAGTTCCTGGTTCCATCTAAATATTGATGTAGGAATGATGTTGTTACTATTCAAATATCTATAAATTATTTTAGTGCACTTTTCATATACAATAATATTTTCAAAATAAAAAGGAATAACAGGGGTACATTCCCTCTTAACAGATGATTTATCTACAGACATTGTTTTTAAAAACCTGGATATAGCACAAATAATACTGTTATATTGCATAATGCAAACATTAGACAAATGAAATCTATTTCCAAAATCAGTAACATTTAAAAAATTTCCTTCATTGTCTAAAAAATCACAAACACTTTTAACGCCATTTGCATACCAAGTCTTTACAAAAATTATTTTGTTTCCAATTTTTATATTGGGATTGTACCACACCGGTAAGTTCAGATACTTAGTTTTCATATATGAATTGTTGTTGAGTGTTTTCATGAAATATAACCATGAATTAAACACATCTTTCCAAAAAATGTTGTTATTTTTTACAATAAAGCAGGACACATACTCTTCGCCAAAATCAAAAGCTTTATGCAATATGTCTTTACCATTAATTGCCAAAAAAATATCTAACCATGGTTGATTACTTTTTGTTAATCTTTTAATCCAGGAGCATTTAAGAGATGTAATAAAGTTATTTATATCCAACATTTTTAATCCTCCTTGCAAAAAATCCTGAGTAATAACTTTCCTTTTAATTTTATCACATTTTGATTTCCATATAAACTCAAAGACTTCTCTGTTCAATAATGATAAAGTTTCTTTACTTGGATTTGGTAAAGATATAAAAAGATGGTTAAGTTTTGGTAAAACTAGTGTTTTAAGAACTGTAACTCTGCCAATAGGAGTAAGAACCCTTCTTTTCCATTGCTGAATTAATGCTTTGATCTTTGGTATTTGAACATTGTAGTTTAAATCAATAATTTTATCTAGTTCTACTGAAAAATTAATTCCAAGTAAATTGAAAGTTGTACAACCCCATTCAAGTTTCCAACGAGAATGATGGAAAACTTGATTAGAGAATTTTTTTGAACCTATCCAAACAATTTTAGTTTTTGAGCTGTTAATTTTAAGTCCTGTAAACTTTGAGAAAAAATCAATTGTATCTAATGCTGCAAAAAGTGATTTAGGTGAACCGTCAAGGGCAAGCCAGGTATCGTCTGCATATTGGGATATTTTATGTTCTGTTTTGTTAATAACAATTCCTTTAATACTTTGATTTTGTTTGATCATAATTGCAAGAATTTCTGCACAAAGAAGAAACAGATAAGGTGCCAAGGGATCTCCCTGACGACATCCTCTTTGGATATAAAACTGTTCGGATAAAAATCCACATTGAAGCACCGACGCACAAAATTTTGTATTTAGAATTTTTACCCATTCAATAATGTTTTTACCAAACCCAAAAAATTCTAATACTTTATACACAAAGGTCCAGGATATTGAGTCAAAAGCTTTTTCGAAGTCTATAAGTACAAGCAATCCCGGTATATTTCTAGATTCAGTGTAATCCATAAGATCATAAAGAAATCTGGTATTTTCACCTATATATCTTCCTTTTAAAAATCCAAGTTGAGTATTTGATATGATATTGTCCAGGGTGGATCTTATTCTATGACTAATACAACCTGATAAAAGTTTATAAAACACATTTAAAATTGTGATAGGTCGCCAATTTTTCAAAAATTCTCTTGGCTTATCACCTTTTGGTAAGCATGTAATTAACCCTTATCTTTGAGAAATGGGAAGTTCTTTCCTTTGAAATATGTCATTTATGGCAAGTACTATAAAAAGTTTTAAATCTGACCAAAAAAATCTAAAAATTTCTGCGGTAAAGCCATCACTTCCTGGTGACTTATTGTTTTTCATGTTTTTTAACACCTCTAAGACTTCATTTTCCAAAATTTTTCCCTCAAGTGTTTTGGCAATATGATTTTCAAGTTTTGGAACCTCAGTAACTGTTATAATTTCTGCAAGATCTATGTCGAGAAGTTCTGCATCTACAGAAGTATAGAGAGATTTGTAATACATCGTGATTTTATTTAAAATTTCTGACTGGTTGTAAATAGTTTCATTTTCCTCTGTTTCGATCTTTTTTATTATCTTATTCAAATAATTATGGGATTCTAATTTACAAAAATATTGAGATGGTTTTTCTCCATATTCAACTCATCTGGCTCGGGATCTTATGATGTGACCTTATAACTTTTCTTTTCTTAAATTCTCAAGATCTGTTTTTTTCTCCTCTATTAGATGTAGACTTAATGTATTCTCTGCCTCTAATTTTTCTATTTGTGCAATTAACAAGGCTTCTTCTTTATTTTTTCTTCCTTTCTATATGATGAATATGAAATAGTAATGCCTCTAATCTCCATTAGAAGGACTTCAAAAAATGTACTGTTATCCATATTTTCTATAAGCACATTATTCTTTTCGTATTTGTTTCTAACAGATTTTATTGTTTCTTTCACTTTGATAACGTATGTCATTCTTCATAAAAATGCCTCAATGAATGTTCATATCTGGTTGAGTCTATCTTCCAATTTGAACCTAGTACAAAGATTATTCAAAGAAATGCTAATTGACAAAAAATAAGTATGAAACAATGCCTTATACAGTGCATAATCATTTATCTAGATAGATAGAATGTGTCAAAAGATTAAAAAAGAGCAATGAATAAAGTTTTTTACTTGTTGTGAAACTAGAACATATTTGATTTTGCCACGCCTATTCAACTTTTTTTTCAGATGAATATTTCAATACACATTTCATGTTTGAATAAATTTTGGCGGTTGAAATATTCTCTATATACGACGATTATAGTAAATACTTTGGTTTACTATAAATCATTACCGTAGAATGTCATGAAGATTTAGAGTTTTAGTATATCTGATATTAAACAACAATGAGGGAATATTTTCATTTATATAAATGTAAAAATCAATATTTTTCCTTGTAATTTATTAGAAAATTGTATGGTGAAATTTAAAAATTACGATCTAAAATGTATAATTTATGTACTCCCAGTGAGTTAAGTTAAAACTTTAATTTAATTGAGTGAAAAACTTGAAGCTAAAGTAGACTATAGTTAACTCCAGTAAATTATAATTTCCTGTAGTACTTTTTGTAGGGATAATAACTATAATCTATTTCGCAACTTACATTAAATTTTCTAGTTTGTTAAAATTTCATCTGCTTTGTATGTATATCAATATCAAGAATATTCCAAATAATTTTTTTTCTCTATTCTTTATATTAACAAGTTAAACAGTTTTATTTACCCAAATGTATGCAAATATTTTAAGAAAATATTTTAGCCGACGCGAGTTCAATTACTGAGTACTTAATTATAATTTGTAAACAAAAACAAAATACCGGGTATATGTTTTTTTTACAACAGCCTTAAAGGGATATAGATCCTTTTTCTGGACTGACATGCAAAGATACAAATTAATTGACTAAAATTGTAATGTGCACTACTACATGTATCAAATCGCAGAAATAAGCTAAAATCAGCATCCTGCTGAAAATTTCCTCTTCTGGGACATTATTAGTGAGAGGTGTATTTTAATTTATCATTGAAGATCACGTGACAGTCATGCTCATCTGCAACAGAATCTAAATTTGTTTAAGTACCTAATGTATATATTATTAGATACAGAAAAGTAATTAATAATAGTCTTCACTTTTACGCTGAACCACAACGGTCATGGTAACAATTAAATTATTTTAAATTTGTAATTCTTATTAAGATTTTTAAACTCTGAGGTAAAATGTATGATTAAATCAAGATAAAGTTTAAGTGAATTCTAATTGTGTGGGTGAAAATCGAGGACATTTAGTACTCACCTTAGGCAATTGTTGGTTCGATTGATAGTGAACCCATTCACAAGCCTGTAGGAAACTACTGTTAATGAATTACACCCTATGTTTTACATGGATCTGTGTCACAGAGAGAGAGGATAAACACTCTCTTGATAACAGTGGCTCAATCCTTCAGTGTTAAGACAATTTCCGGTTTAATTTCGGACTAACTAATCTCTTTGAGAAAGAAATGTATTGAAAAGGTAAACCAGCTTTTGATAAAATTAGTTCATTTTATTGAAAAACCGCTCAAAATTGTGTTACGGGATCGGTATAGCAAAAAATAATGTTTTGTCAAAACTCAAAAAAAAAGGAAAAAAAAGCAAAAGCAATTTTTGGTAAAATTTGCAACTTAACAAAAAATATAAATTTTATCTTTAAAATAACTCCGAGAAAATATTTGATGATTTTTAAAAATTCAATAAACAAAAAAAGGGATGAATACTTTAATTCAGTTCCTACATGCATTGTTTTTACGTTCAATATACGTGTTTAAAGATTATTTAAAGGGATCTTCTTTCCCATATATTCCCTATCAGTGTCTATTCTATCCTAATTGATGATCGTTCATTATAAAGGAAATTGACCACAGGCCTGACATAACCTTTATATACCTTAATTAATTAACGCCTACACTTTTATTGTTGATTTGAACTTTTTAACCTTTTCAAGAAACTTTACTTATCTATTTTCAACATACGTTTTTTGATTTAAAAAAAGGTTTGGCCACAAAAAATTTTATGAAATCATTTTAGAATAGTGCTAGATATTTTAAGACAGATACTAGACCCAGAAAAAGAAATAATTAGAAAAATCACACATACATGTATGAAAACGGATTATTCTCAAACAGCTTCTCGTTTTAAAGAGTTAATTATGGAGAATGATTTGTTATGTTCTATTCTGTTCTTTATTCCGTGGGACGTGCATCCCATAAGCATAACCGTGCAATATTATGATGTCATCTAAGCGGGATACAAGTAAGTTTCCAGTATTTACATATATGTACTTGACTATTCTGTTTAGCAGTGAATATATCGTAGAAATATTAGAAAGTTATTTTTGCAGAAGTTTTAGGTCGCTTTCATGTATCCCTCCACATAAATTAACAACTGATTTTTTTTTTCATTCTTAATCACTTAATTTTATTGCTTTTCAAGAATGATTAAGAATTATAAAAAAGACATAATTCTTTCAACACAAAGCAGTTAAAAATACTTTAAATTTTCAATAGATTTCTATTATATATTGTAAATGTTTTTTTAAAATTGATTTTAAAAACTCTTTTTTTATATTAATATAATAAATACAAACAGCTTATTTTCCCTTTATATATTTAATAAACAGTATAGTTTGTATGAAACAGATAAAAAAAGTTTACAAAATGGGAAGTTGTCCAGGTGAGATGATCAATGGAGATAATGAAGAGCATTCAAGCTAAAAAGTTTGTTTAAGCAATAAAAACAGGGAGCAGGTCTCCAAAAATATATTTAAGAGGTGGCCGTGGTTTACGTAGAGAAGTGAACCCCCCAACCTTGTCATGATCGGACAAATGCGGAAAATCCTTTGAAAATTCAGTGTGGTTTAACAACTAGCATGAAAAAAGTCAGTCTGCATTCGGCTTATTGATAGATTTATTTGCCGACAAAGTTATTGTATCGGCCATAGAACTTGCAAAATGTTGACTTTAAACTATACTGTAAATAACCTTGTTTCATCATCTTGTTTGTCAATGCCTTGCTTTGATTTAGAAGTTCGTACTTGGTGTACGTTCCTATGCATAAAAAAACCCACCAAAAGTTTATTAGAACACAAACAATTTTAAACTAGATAAATAAATAAATGAGGTGTCAATTCAGTTTCTTTATTCATCAAGTCAAAGGCTCATCAGATTTTATAGTTAATAACGAGGACCTTTGATCACTTATTTTAAAAACCTAAGTATAGGGAATCCATATCTTTCAACTGGCGTCGGAATTTCATAAATATTATGGATTCTGTTAAATATTACGCCAGTCGATGGGCCAGACATGAAAAAGAAGACGTTAACACCTTGTAAGAATGGATTAAATGTATCAGATCCATGTTAAAGTCGCGTATTAAAAGATTGAGGGGCAATATGTAAACCATCTATCCTTCCGTGTTCAATAATCTAGAAGTGATAAAAGAATTAGAGAGATTACATGATCAGTACGTACTCGTTCCTGCCGACAAATTTAGAATTCTACAAATGGTAATCCTACTTATACTCATACTTCCCTTTCTAAGGAAGAAATTCTTCAAAATCAAATGTCAGTTTTAAATATTTTTAATATTCCACAGAGCCAAAAGGAATTTGAACTACCCTATTTATATTGGATTCCGAAAATTCATAAAAATCCTTACAAACAAAGATACTTTGCGGGTTCAAGTAAATGTTCAACAAAGCCTCTTTCGTTACTCCTCACTAAGATATTGACAGTAGTGAAGGAAAAACTTCAAGAGCACTGTGCAACAATATATTCAAGAAGTTGTGTGAATCAGATGTAGATACTCATAAATTCCAAAGACCTTTTGGACAATTTGAAATCACAAGATTTTATCAAAATCAACAACTTAAAAACTAACGACTTTTCAACTTTATACACAACCATTCCCCACGATAAATTTAAAGGCTTTTTGATATCATTGACAGCTGCTATTTCAATAAAAATGGAACACGTTAATTTACCTACCTGGTCATTTGCAAAATTATTTTGTTAAAACACATTCTGATTGCACAATCAAGTAATCTGAAGTTGACATAAAAAAGATGATTGAGTTTCTGATTGACAATATCTATGTCGTTTTTGGAGACCAGGTATTCCAACAATTTATTGGAATTCCCAATTGCGCCCCGTTATGAGCACAGCATTTTCTAAATATTAATATGCAGCAGAATTTGTGCAAAATCTTATGCGTGAATAGAAGAAAAAACCTGTTGTGGCCTTCAACTCGACATTTAGATATATCGACGACGTAATGTCAATTAACAACGGTAATTTCCATTCTAATGTCGTTACGATATATCCTGGTGAGCTTGAGATTAAGGATGCCACAGAGTCTGACACATCTGTTTCATACTTAGATATTTTACTTGAAAAAGACGTTAATGGTAATCTACCAACCAAGCTGTATGATAAACGTGATGACTTCAGCTTTTCTATCGTCAACTTCCCTTACTTATGCAGCAATATACCTTTATCACCTGCATACGGAGTGTATATATCTCAGTTGATTCGATACACAAGAGCATGCTCTACGTATGAACGATTTCTAAAACGAGCTTAATTATTGACAAGCAAGTTGATGAAACAAGAATATCAGCAGTCTCGTTTAAAGTCATCATTTCGTAAGTTCTATGGTCGATACAACGACCTTGTCATCAAATACAATTTATCATTGAGTCAAATGCTAACTGACAATTTTCATACTAATTGTTAGTCCATTATTTATACACCGTATTGACGAC
>PRKT01000032.1:638959-711134 GCA_003671525.1 Saccostrea glomerata
AAAAAAAAAAATCACAGGAATGTCATCCAATGCATTGGCAAAGGCCATTTTAAAATATTTTTCAGCAAAGTTAAGCGACCATGCACACTTTGAAAAATGGCTTTAACACAGTAATCAATCTCAGAAAAACGACAAACAACATTCATGTGTAAATCCCAAAGGTAAGGGGTGCTACCTTTGGGGTGTAAACTCTCCCTATTTTAAATTACTGTAAGTGTAGAAGATGAAGATAACGTACATCGATCAATCTCAACAAATCTATATAAATAATACACATTGTAAAGAGCGCACATCACAGACAACTGAAATTTAAGGGGTTGGATCAGGTGCCTGTGAGGAGTAAACACCCCTTGTTGACCGTCAGAAAGAATGAGTCCATGTGTTTTGGCCAGGTAGACGGAGCTGTCCGTTGTCAAATACGATCTAAGAACCAGTCTTAATATTGGTTTAAAGCAAGTCAACTGAGATAAGACCGAATGGTAGGTTATATTTGCTAACAAAGTCATTATAATGGCCATAGAATTTACGAAATGATGAGTTTAAACGAGGTTGTTTAAATGCTTGTAATCAACTTATCAGTTAGAAGCATGCCTTGCTTATCGTACTCATAGCAAGCCCTTAAATAGCGAATGAAATGGGAAACAAAAACACATAAAACAAGTGACAGTAGGAAATTACTGAATAAATTAGAAGTTGATGATGGAAAAACTTAATTCATCTCGTTCGTCATAAAATTGTTGTTAATTGGCCATTACCGTCTAAAGTCATTAAAACATTAAAAAAGAAGCATTTGTTAGACTCTGTTGTGTCTTTTTAGACCAGATGATATATCTGAAGAAACGCACTTTCAAAAAACGTTTTGTATCAAAATTTGGGTTTTACTACATGCAAATATGCACTTTGCGATTTTTTTGTACAAAAGAAACTGATGAATTTGCTTCGCTTTAAATTATTCAAACCCATCCATTACCTGGCTTAAAAAATAATGATCGATATCTAATTCTTGATAGTTTGCAGACCATAAGATACATATTGTGAGGTCTACTACAACTAAAAATATAGTTGAAATTGTTTTTTCTAAACTTCTCAGAAAGTAAATAGAATTTGGTTAAGGTATTTATTGAAAGTAAATACATATAGTTGATGAATTCAGTTCAAACAATATCTGTTCAAACTGTTTCTTTTTATTTATACAAAATTTTATTTTCAAAAAAAAGGTGAATGGAATTGGGCAGCAGGCTAAGCCTATTTTATCCCTCTCCCTACAAGGTCAAGGTAAACACACACACTTTACAGGTATGAAACTTAATAAACACAATGTAGAAAAAGAAATAATTAATGTTGTTTTTGAGCTATCATCTAAAAGTGTGTATGGTACTAGGATTTTCAATTAAAAATATCAGAAAATTATACGATTGTTAGGGACATTGTAAAGTACATTTGCAAGTACGTTGTGTATAACCTTAAAAAATTGGCAAGTTAGTGACTTGGTTCTGAGTATGGCTTATAAAAGATAATTAAAAAATTTCCAAGGTCATTACTTTCTTTCGGTTAAATTGTAAACATTTATTAAGCTCACCTGAAAGAAAATGTATTTGATGCGATTTACCACTCGGGACGTCATTATTTAATTTGTTAAAAATCTAGTTATTTTGAGAAAAAAAAGAAACGTGCATAAAATCTAGTAAATATACAGCTCCGCGCACTTTTTAAGTTCACATGGTTTTTCGCACAAATTAAGATAACATTTTTCTTGCAATAAAACTTAAAATTATTGAGCTTCAGTACGAGACATAACCCTTATATTATTAAATATTTCAAGAGGTAGCACATCTCTAAAATTATTATCTTAAGTTTTAAAACTCGATGTTTTTAAAGGTAATTTTTTTAATAAATTGTAAGATCTTACGTGTGTATGATTCTACCATTTATCTTTCAACATAGTCAATTGTTACTATTGAAAAGAAATTCTTTAACGTTTATGGTCTATGACTTTGAAATTTTGAGTTGGAAGGTATCTTTCATGATGCTAGATTTCAGAAAGTTAACCTGAAAAAAAGGCCGTCTTTTTTATATGATAAGCAGTCGAAGAGATGACAATACTTTTATCACCTCGCGCCTTAGTGACATATTTCAAATGTACGCAAAATACGGAAGTTACATGAACTGCACTGTTTCTGTATATACGCAAGGCAAAATATGCTCAAAAAATGAACGGATACAGAGATGGCTGCATTTGATAAGAGACCCTGAAAAAACCATTTGGGAACTGTCATAAATTATCATCCAAGAGCATATCCTACCAATCATTATGTGTGAATGATGTTTAAAGTAATGGAATAAGATCAAAATTAAGTTATAAATCACTTTTAAATTATATTTTGTTGTCACGTTACATGATTTTGCATTATAACAATTCGACTTTAATTTTTGCGAAAAAACAATGTGAGTTCACATTAAAGTGTGTGGAGCTTTATAAGATACTAAAGTAACAATCGCTAAAGATTCCCTTCATCTCAAGCCTACTGGTTTCGGTTGGATCAAGAGATTTTGATAAAAACTCTTTCTGATGAGAACGTAAAACTGGCTGATGGTAGACAGTCTATTCTTACCCTGCACTTGACGAATTAAAATTTACAAACCTATCTATAGGAGTGGGAAAAACTTGCTATAATTTTTGATAATTGTTAGGCAATTACAAATTATTGTGGTTTATTTTATGATGTAAGGAATATATAATTTGTTTCATTTCTGCAATTCAGTGCAAGGAAAAAAAGTTTTTCTGCTGTAATTCTTTGTGTAAATTTTTTTAAAAAATAGAAAGTGAATATTACAGTAAAGTCCTAAAGTATAAATTGATTCAATTTTGTCTGTTTTACCGTGATTCATATCTTTATAGTAAAGAAACAATTGTTTGGCTTGTTTACAATATTAATTAAGGATGGCCCTAAGGCAAATATTTCATGTCATTTAATGCACTTTGGAAGATTATGTCGTTACGCACGAAATAATTTTTGACAAAGGAGGCCATTGCAAATTGCACAATACGTCAAGAAAAAATTCAAACTGCAATGAATCGTAGTGTCATTTCTTTGAAATGACCATTTCAATTAATGTTTTGTTGATCGAAAATCAATCCAAAAAGTTGTTTCCATTCCAGCTCAAAGAAAATAAATGTCATATCGTTAGAAAATAAACCTCACATTAGAGGTATACTATAATCATTCCCAAACATCAGAGACAAAGCATAATTTCTTGAATTTTATTTCATTTATTTATTTTTTTTTTAAGACTTTTCCTAATTATTGATTCGTTGTACAAAATCATATAAAAAGATTAATTTCTAATAAAAAAATATTGATAATTATTACTTTTATTGGTGTTGTTAAAGTGTTTTCACTGAATTATTATTATTTAAATACAGCTATGCAAATACAGTTCCAAATCGCTGATATTTTCATCAAATGATTTTTTTTAAAATTAAAAATTCATTTTTAAACCCACTTTTAACTTAATATTGATATTTTAGATAGATGATTATGTTTAGATATCTTCAAGAGATATATAAATATCATAAAATTCAAGTGGTTGATCAAAATAAAACGGACAAATATAAGTATGATTAACAAATCTACTTTAGGAGGTAGTAATTTGCATAAAATAGTATTATAGTAAGTAATTTCATTCATAAATAAGCATGTTACCATGGTAACTTGACAGGTGGTAGCCACTTCCCAGAAATGATTTGGCAATGAACCGCGATATGTTTGATTGGTAGGGCCGTCTTGCGTGTGATGCTCTATAAATGATGTCCGCGTTGTCACGGCGATGACAGCAGACGTAAGAAGACAATACTGCCATTCACGTGACGAATTTGTCTCCATTTAGCAGACTAAGGACTTCCCCCTAAAGCTCGCTCTGTATAAAAACATCACGTATCTATATCAATAAATATCATTTGAACTAAACATAAAAGTCGAAACACATATAAAAACTAAGGACAGAAATGTTTTAAATTTTGTTTTTGGATTACACATTATTCAATTAAAAGTAAGTATTTCAAAATATTATTTTTGTGCGGTTTGTGTCTAATTCAGCTTAAAATAGATCATATTATAAGATTCTTCTAAATTTTTTATTTTTTGTTTGCTTTACTTACAGAAACAGGATGGCGGTTCCAAGGTGTTTTATCAGTGTTTTATTCCTCGGACTTTTACCTGTCTCATTAGCTATGTTAGAACAATTGGACTACCCACTTCCTTATGCTCAGTGTTTATATAAAATGTGGAAAAAGTCCCATGGAATTCACCGGGAAGTGGCTCTAAGTATTTATCACCAGTGTTACTCTAACTACAGATGGAAAACGTCACAATTAAGAAACTTTGCCGCCAAGAACGTGACGTCTGGAACCATTAGGTATACGGGTAATCTAATCACTAGTGCTTTAGATAGAGTCGAACATAGCCGGAGAATGCGAAGACAAGGCCAAGACGCACGAAGAGTCCGCAAAGAGTACCGAATTATGACAGACGACGAACGAACCAGGTACCATGACGTCATCAACAAACTCAAGTTCGAGGAAAAGGTTAGTTTGAAGAAATTTTGTATTAGGGAAATAGTAGATCTCAACTCGTAATGAAAAGTTTTGATATATTAATCATCTAAGGTTGAAAACATCTCATGTACTGAACAAATTCGCTTTACTTATGACAATCAGAGGTTCTGTTGTTGTTTTTTCTCATTTATTTGGATTCAGGATTTTCAATGACCCTCATATATTCAAAGGATCATTTTTTTTCAAAACTATTTGTAATAATTGTAAGTATGTTTGATTGAATTTTGTTTGTGGAAATCAATTTTAGATCGAAGGAGAGTCCAAATTCGATGTGCTCGCCTCATTCCATTCTGGAGCCACCCAATACACAGCTCATGGCGGATGTAATTTCTTGGGATTTCACCGTTTATACATTCTTATGTAAGTCTGACAACCTATCAGTAAGAAAAGACAGAAGGTTGATCAAGCGTGTCACCATCACAATGCAAAGTGCGTCATGGTTTACGCAAGCAGAGAAAACCACAGCTTTCAATACACCATCAATCTAAATTAAGGGACTATTCATACTTCGTGTACTATTCATTCTTAATTGACTTTTATTTATAAACACATATTCTAAAACTATGACTTTATAGCAATTATTTCATATTCTTTTATGGAATTCTCAACTTTTCTTAAGCTTGAAAAATTGGAATAAAGATTCATTTGAATAAATCTATTTTATCACAATTTATGTTGAATAGGTACGAAGAAGCCCTTATCCAGGTAGATCCAGAAATAACACTGCCCTACCTCGATTCCACCCTGGATTATAATATGGGACTGGAAAACAGTGCCAACTCCATGATCTGGCACGACGACTTTTTAGGTACAAAAGAGGGATTCGTCACTTCCGGGCCGTTTGCTAACTGGAATACAACGATCGGACAGCTCTTCAGAAATGTTGGAATTTCTGGTAGACCAATGAATGATGACGAGATAACAAATATTACATCATGTACAAGAATGCACGAAGTATGCGGGGACGACGCTACGACTTTTCACGACATAGAATTCATACATGGTCCCTTTCATTTGTTCGTTGACGGAAATATGGGTATCATAGAAGTTGCCTCCGAGGAACCTGTGTTCTGGATGCACCACGCCTTCGTGGACTATGTGTGGGAATTACAAAGAGAGAATGCCATGAAAAATGGAGTGGACATTGAGACTGATTATCCCGAGTTATTTGGCGACGTCTATCATGGTCCTGACGAGCCTATGGGCGACATGATGGAGGGACTCAGCGTACGTGATGGATTGAGTGAGGTTTACACAAAAGACATCTACAAATACGCCCCAAGACCAACCTGCTCAGCTGAAAAGCCCGACTGCGGGTCACCCTATCTCTTATGTGTTCAGAATGATAAAGCAGAGTATAAATGCCGTTCAATGAGTATAGAAGAATATGATGAATTTATATCAAATGGTGGCGGGCACACAGGTATCACCACAACGACTACCACGACAACAACAACTACGACAAGTACGACACCACAGCCGACCACCACAGCCTGCCCCACCCTGGCCCCACCCTACCCTCCTCAAGCAAAGAACAAAAAGGGAGACCTTCACAAACCTATCCAGAACTCCTTCTGTGTCAACGGTAAAAAGAATATTAATGAATGGATATACATTCCAGTCAGGGTTACAATTCGCCGACCCACAGATTTTGGAAACTATGGATCGTTTCCTGTTGTTAACGGAAAAGTTAATACAAATACAGACATTTACTCTTCAAAAGGATACACCAAATTGGATCGATACATGCGCAATGGAAGAAAACCTGCTGATTATGGAAGCTGTAAAAGTACTTATAGTGGAGCCGGAGAAATCTATATCCAAACAGATGGTCTTAACTACGACGGGACCTACAAGGAGTTCGCCATTGTAGATCATAGATTGGCAGTGTCCGTTTCTATTGCGTATGTTGCTATCAAGAACCCTGGGTCAGGACAGTCAGATGTTCTGATATCGGCTTATGATTCCTGTGGACGAGTCTGTCGTCCATCGTGTCTTGTTCCTGGTACTACCAATCTTTATCGGCCATGTGCAGGTGCTCTTCGTGTAAACACAAAACAGCCTCTGATGTTTGGAGGGAGCTTTGGTGATTCAGTTCTTGGAGTCTGGGACTTTAACACAGAGAGATCTTGTCCCCAGTTTAACATCAATCAGATTTATGTATCCTTTTACTGTGACTATAGTGACCGATGGCCCTGGCAAACAGCTCTCACTCAACCAGGGGTTAAAGAGCCAGAAAGGCCTCCAGCTGGAGTGAAGGTCAACCGGAAGTCAATGAAACCAAGTCCTCTACAAAGTATCAGCGCTCCTCAAATGAGCCTGAATGCCCCAGCTAATGCCCCATTGATCATGACCACCACAGCAGCTGCCCCAGATATCATGACCAACACAAAACCTATCCCAGCAAGTCCACTCAAAAGTAAGTCTTCTTTATCATTTTGTACAAATAGAGAAATCACCCATAGCCTTCTTTTTTAATATTTTGAAACTTTGCAATATTTATGTCTGCTGTGCACATTTTTTCATCTTTAACATTTTATTTTTTAGAATGCCCGTTGCCGAATAAAGGCTGTACGATAGAGAAGGCGGACTGTGATGCGCCGTGCGAGGCCGGAAAGTATTACCAGTGTGTCGATTCCTGCGATCGCTTTGCAAGATGCTGGGCAGGGTTTTATTTTGTCCAGCAGTGCTACAAAGCTCATTTTGATCCCAAAACAGGCAAATGTAAACTGGGCAAAGGCCACTGTACTGATCAAGAATGGAATCCCGGAACAAGACAGAGGGGTAGAAGGAAATTCGGCGGTGTCCGTGGATTTGGGATTGGTAAATAAAATATAACTGCATTCCTTGTGCATGGGTTATACCAAATCATAGAAAGAATCTCGGGGTCTGCAAAAGAAAATTTCTTTTTTAGGAATATTCTATTTATTTTTTCGCGTAAAGTAGGACATTTTCTTTTGCAAATTACAAATTCAGAAAATCCGATAGATTTATTATAAACAACTCGAGAGATCTCTGATTGTAACGGAAAGTGCAATGATGTTTGTAAGGAAAAATCATTTACAAAGTGCAATATTTTGTTTTTTCGTATGTGCCATATTTATTTTTGCATTGATGTCTCTATGAATGAAACCACGACGAGTCCCAAACAATATTGACAATATCAATGTTTATGTAGATTCTACAAATCGTCCTGATCACTGTTGTTTATATCTAAATGTTCCTGGGATCATGATTAGATTTGTAGAGCCAAGCATCAATCAAATCCCTCCGCGAGCATGTGCCAAATTTGTCCTTTTTGTCGTAATTATATGCAGTGTAGTTTGGGTCTGGTTTCAATTTGTCTTCCTATACTTTCCTCGGTTCTAAATGGAGTGGTCCGTGGAAAAATATGTGATTGATTGGACAGCATAGTGCTATGTCATCCATTTTGTAATTTATTTTATTTTCATTCATGTAATATATCACATTTTGACTTGTTTTATACATATTTTAAATGTATATTTTGAAAATAAAAAGATATTTATTATTTTTTTTCTTGTCTTCTAATAGTTTATCTTACATTACAATTTTTCCGTGGATTTTCTCTATTTTTGGGGTTCTGTGCATGAAGTTGGTTATCTCCTAATACGCTTTAAAAGAACCTCCACCTTATTTACTAACTTAGAATGATTTATCATTACTTGGTGTAAAATTCATAGAATCTAGATAAAGAAAAACTTTTCTACTTTTAATTTTGTAAGATAGTGTGTCTTGCTTACAATCTGAAAGAAACAGAACTTCATAATTAAAAAAAATGAATATTTTTAATGGTTCGTGTTGAATAAGATCACTTTAATTCTAAATTCTTATCCGGAAAAGATGTCAAGAGTATTATAACCATAACCGTAAATGATCAATTCTGCTTTGAGCAAAAACCAACTTAAGTGAATTTTGCTTTTCACTTTGTTATAAAATTCGTTAACGGTAAATAGCAATGGACATCACTATAATTGTAACAATTTATTGCGTTTCTTTGACCTTAATTTTCTATGTAGGAAGTTTGGTCATCATGTTTTTTTCTCTTGTTGACACTTAGGAACTTTATAAAACAAAATGTTGGGAAATTTCCCCAAAATAAGAAACATTTGTTCAAAATACATACATACACATGTTGTATGTTAAAGTGTAAATCTTATTAGACTGTGATCAAAATTTAGAATAGATACAAAAAAATATAGGTGTGATAGATACGTTTTGCTTGATCAAGAAAGAAAATCCATATAAATATAATTAATAGAAATACAAGCAATGATAGATTAATGCCTGAATTTGGAGAATATGCTGAGGAATGCTGGGGTTGAGAAAACAGTCAACAATAGCCCCCCGTTATCAGCAGACCTATTTTTGTATTCATGTGAAGCAGAGTTTATTGAAACACTTAAACATGAGAAGAAGAAAATGCTTGCTGTAGTCTTCAACTCTTACCATTTAAATACTAGTATATATCGACGACTTACTATCAGTTAACAATAGTTACTTCCATTCCTATGTCGACATAATACCGGTATATCTCAGTGAGTTTGAAATTAAAGGCACCGAAAAGTCTGACACCTCTGTTTCATATTTGGATATTTCATTAGAAAAAGTACGTAAATGGTAATCTAACATGCAACAATTTATTTTATGAAAAACGTGATGATTTTAACTTTCCAATCGTCAGCTCCCCTTACTTATGCAGCATTATACCATGATCCCACCTCTGATGTTTTGGAGGTTCGAGTTTGCTCTGCTTCTGATTTCTATTGTTTGAGTGGACGTCTGAGCTTGGATACTGTTCGTTATTTCCACATAATTCAGCAAAGATAAGAATTCAAAAATGAAACTCTAAAGTCATTTTCAATAATTCAAACTCCCTCACATGCAAGAGACATGATGGTGTGTGTCATATTTAGATAATTTAAGATCAATTTATCAATTTAGAATGTATAACAAATTATATATTATTTAAATAAGTCTTTCTATTTTTTCTAATGAATTGATTAACATTTTAAATAATGATCTGCGTGTTAAAATGCACCATAGTTTATAATTATTTTGTAAGATTTATTAAGAGAGATTGTGCATTGCACACTTGATGCTTCATGTGAATGAAATGTAATTGGCTCTAAATGAATAATGCATCTTAATACATCATAAGTACAATTTATTAGTCTTAAAATTAAATGTAGATTGGATACAAATTTGCTGATTTTTTTTCTCTAAGGCACAATCATTATTCATGATTCTTCATGGCAAAGCATTAAAGAGGGAAATAAATAATTCCAGAATGATGTAGCGGTTTGTATTTTAAGTATCACCTTATAATACAGCCACTCTAAACAAAATGAAAGTACAAAACGTAAATGGTTTTATTGTGCAGCGCATTAAAATATTTTTCCTTGCAAAACTCTTTAATACAATTCTATCATTCTGATAGTAATGTCTCTTTTTTTGGTTGCATAATTATCTATTTTTCCATTCATGATTTAACATTATATAGTATGACAAATTACAATTTATAGATAAAAATTGCCAGTCTTAATTGTAAAGATATAAAAACAAAAACTAAGAACTAATTCCCGCCACGGTTGATTTTATAATACCGTATTTACGTGTAAGATTTTCATTATTCCTAGACCTACATTTATATTTTTCATTACATATTTCAAGTTGTCAGACCAATCAACTTCAAAATGGATCCTGCTCGTAAACTATGAATACGCTGACACTTTTATGTGTATATGTTAATTAAAAACGTATATTATTCTCTGAAGCACATTCTATAATCAGAAGTTATTTTAGGGGAGGGGGTTGAGGGGTGGAATTATATTTTGAGGCCACTGTCAAAGAATTTGATGTAACACGTTTATCAACAATCTCATTATAAATTAATATTTCGCAAATTCTTAAGTCAATAAAATATCCTTGATAGCAAATACAATATATCAATATTGACTTTCTTATATGGAATGTTGACTGATGTGTTACAAATTGTTAGCTCAACTGTTGATTGGTTGCATATTGTTTAAGTCCCTCTTGAGAATTTTTCACTCATACGAGAACGCCCTTAGTTAAACTGAATTATCTAGTTTCTTTCCCTTTACATCGTCATGATAAAGAGCACCTGTACGTGACTGGACATGATTGATCGGTATGCTTATTCCTCCATGGCACCTGATCCTACCCCGTTTTCAGAGGTCCGTAGAAAAATTTAGTCCTTTAAATCATCGTTGTGTTCAAAAATAATTGAAAATCTACATTTGATATACAACATTTTTGTCAAAAATACTAATCTGATTAATATTCTAATAGCAGTGTAAAAATACTTAATCAAATACATTGCCCTCTAAAAAATTAATCTTGCTTAAAAATGCATCGATTAACAAGAGGAAAAATTAAATGCATACGGTTTGCAATGATATATTGCAAACCTTACAACCTACGTATTCATGCAGATTCAATGCAACCTATAATATTCATCACTCTGTAGCACTTTAGTCTGTCTTAGCTATGTTCTATAAGGTTTGAAAAATATTCACAAATATTGTTTTTTTTTTCTTAGATATATAATTTTCAGCAAAAAAATAAATAAATAAATAAATAAAGATAATTGTCTATTTGCCTTTTGCTTTCATATTCAATTAAATATTTATTTGAAGCATTCATTAACAACAATTCACCATGGTTTAAAAGGGATGTCTTAAGGACCGATTTAATAAAATTCTGGTCTGGCATTTCACCTTAATAATACTGAAGGTAGGAAGAGCTTCGTTTGCTACTATAACAAGTGGTCGTAAAGAATGCATATGATCTCTATAAGTTGATACACTATAAGTATATACATACTAATGAGTAAAAAATATTTTTGTTTGGCTGACATTGTGTTCGTCAGAAGTAGTTTCCACGCTATGACGCTGTACAGTACTATAAATAGGGACGGTAAACGACAAAATATTTATAGTTTTTGTTCATTGTAAGGTGTCTGGTACTATGACGTCAACAACTAGATTGACCTACTTATAATTAACTTCAGGTTCGAAGACAATGTCGTTACCTGGTCATTCAAACAGGATGCAAAGTGCATCTCCATAACTGTAGCAAGACAATTAATCAAATTGGGTTTTTCTCTTTATACAAATGATGTTATGTTAATAAATTTGCAACTGTGAAGAAAAAGTTTTGCATGGTGATTCCCCTCTCTTATACACGCTATTCAAAGCTTTTAATTAATAAATATTAATACTAATTTAATTCAATTTTTGATACATATATATATAGTATGTAATTGGTGGTATTTTAAATGAACAGTATATCATCTTTTCGAAATATGCATTTAAGCTTAGTGATAAGGTCGAATTCCAAACGAAAAAATTGAATCATTTTCCGAGTTCAAGCTCTCTTAACTGTATTGCACTCAAATATTTCAAAATAGAATTAATTTTTTTTTCAAAGTTGATTACCGTGTAAATATACTAATTTGTAACATCATGAAAAAAAAATTCCGGATCTCTTACAAAATCATTTCTAAATTTAAACCTGAAAAAAGGAAAACAAAATAACAATGCAATTTTTCAAAAAAAAAAGTATAAAATGTTGGAAAAATGCAAAACAAAGGAAAAAACAATTCATCACTTCTTGATAATCTATTTTTACGGTATTTGCGTAGTTCAAAGGTAACATTAATAAAACAGGTGAGAAAATCAATCACTGACAAAATGATCTGCTCATCGAACAAGTGTCATCGATGTCGCACACTCTGATACGAGTAAATCTTCAAATAAAACCTGGGGATGTCAGTGGACGACATAGTGTGACGTCACAGAAAATCGTGGTTATTTCCTCGTAAAAGCGAGTATAAGAATAGAGGGCAGAAAAAAGACACTAACAAAGACGTGAGACCTAGCAACCTCTTACAACTAGAACACCATTGTCAAAACTGCAATTAAAAGGTACAACTTACAAATTTTCAATTACTTTCTTTTTTATTGTTTACAAACATTAAATCTTAAATTAATTAATTATTTAATTGACGTAGGTGTTGGAAAAGCAAGTAATCCTTAATGTATTTTTTTAGATGGGCTGCATCACATTATGCCTGTTGGCATTATGCATCCTGTTCATACAGACGAGTGGTCTCCTGCGATCTAGAGATCTCCCAAATGAGATGGCAAAATGCTTAAACAAGTTTTACAAATCGTGTACTATCGAAGATGAGGTTGGCCTTTCTATTCTGCATAACTGCATTCAGGAATATAAGTGGAAGCCTAATCCGGAGCGACAATACCCGGTGAAGCAACTCAGTCCAGGCGCTATAGCCTACGGCGAGAGGCTGGCTAGAAAAGTACAGAGCCTGGGCTCTCGCCGGGGTAAGAGACAGGCGGTGCGCAGGAGAAAGGAATACCGGATGTTGACTGATGACGAAAGGAACAGATACCACAATGCTGTCAGCAGACTCAAAGAAAGCCAGGTAAGCCTACTTAGTAGAATTCTATGTAATAATGAAAGAAGAAAAAAGGGGAGAATCTAGCATAGTTAACAATGACTAATGTCCTATGTTTATCTTTAGAATGGAGCATCTCAGTACGACTGGCTTTCATCCATACACACCGGCGATATAGAGCAAACGGCTCATTTTGGATGTCATTTTGCAGGGTTTCACAGGGAATATCTGAAAATGTAAGTGCAAATACAACGCTAAGTTCAAGCACATGTAATCAACATTTTAAAAAATATTTGGTCAAACCTGTATTTTTTCGATTCATTTTGGCTTTCTTTTAGATATGAAATACTGTAAATTAGTTCTTTTTCCATTGAATTATTGTCAACCTTGCAATAATATGTTGGATTTTATTTTCTCTATAGGTACGAGGAGGCCCTTCGAGAGATTGACCCCAGCGTGACCCTTCCTTACTGGGACTCCACAATAGAACAGTACATGGATAACAGTGCGGAGTCGCTTATGTTCACAGCAGAATTCATGGGTAATGGCAATGGAGAGGTAACGTCTGGACCTGCCGCTAACTGGCAAACAGAAACTGGTCCTTTAAGAAGAAACATTGGTGTTGAGGGGGAACTTTACCTATTCGAAGAAATTCAGAATATTACTACCCAAAGAAGGTTTACAGATATATGTGGGTTAACAAGAGATGTTGAGAGCAATGGTTTGGAATTCCATCACGGTGACATCCATCTGTGGGTTGGTGGCAACATGGCTGAACTAACCACTGCAGCAGACGATCCTCTATTCTGGATGCATCACGCCAATGTGGACAGAATTTGGGAACTTCAGCGGAATTTTGCTCGCCGAGCTGGTGTTGATGTTGACAATGACTACCCTACAGATCCAAACGACTTTGGAAACCCGAACCATGCACCAGAGGCACAGTTCGGCTTATTCAGAACAGACCTGCGTGTTAGAGACGGTGTAAGTGGTCGACTTATGAATGGAATTTATCAATACGAGCAACCGCCAACCTGCAGTGCCAATAGAATGGACTGTGGCTCTAATCAATTACGTTGTGCTCAGTTAAATGGGCGATACATCTGCATTTCTAAAACTCTTGAGGAATATCGAAGAGATTTGGAAGAAGAGAGAACCCGACCAGGTGGTAATAATGGCGGGTTTCCTAGACAACCCACCAATCCATGGTTCAATAGACGGTGGTTTGGTGGAAATACCAGAAATCCTTCACGCCCGATGCCCCCCGTTAACCCCGGTGAACCAGAGGCCATCACCTACCCACTGATTGACCAGTGCTCAGCATTTGAATACAAACCTATCCAGAACAGTTTCTGTGCTAACGGTCGTAAGGATGTCAAGGAATGGGTTTATCTCCCAGTCAGAGTTATTTCTCAGAGGGATCCATCATTCACCAAATATGACTCTTATCCCGTTAGAAGCGGTAATATCCGATCCGGAAGTGATATCTACTCTTTGAATTCTTACACCAAACTGAAGTCCGCTTTGAACCCAGGCAGTCCACAGTGCTATCAGAAATGTCGATCCTCGCAAACTGGAGCAGGAGAAGTATTTGTCAGAACCGACGGAATTTCTTATACCGGAACATACCAAGAATACGCCATTGTAGACCAGAGGCTTCCGGTCTCTGTTTCAGTTGCTTACGTCGCCGTGAAGAGCCCAGTCCGAGGGAAGACCAGCTCTGTTGTTTCTGCGTATGATTCCTGCGGAAGGGTTTGTCGTCCATCTTGTTTAAATCTTAGAACCAAGAAATATGAACCATGTTCCGGAGCGATAGACGTTACCACGCAAGCGCCACATTTGTATGCTTATTCACTGGGAGATTCCATAATGAAACTGTACGGCCTTAACGGTGCTCCTCAGTTCAACGACAACGAAATTTTCCTGTCATTCTTCTGTGACTACAGCAATAAGTGGCCCTGGCAGACAGTCATCGGACAAGCCAATATTCAGCCCTCTCCCAGCTGGACCCGACCCACGTATCCTGGTATCCAGGGACCATCACCCAAAATCAGTAATCAAGTAGCTCCTCAGAAAAAGTTCAAAGGAAAAAAACCAATTTCTGGCGTCATAAATCGTAAGTTGAAAATAGTTTTTGAAATGTCTGTGTTGCTTTTAGGTTGCTACCTTTTTAAAATATAAAATATTGGCTTTCATTTTTTTTTTTTCAAAAATTTATGCAGATAAATATCTTTGAAAGAAAATCTTAAGATTTTTTATTTTATCACCAAGTTTTTAAACTTAACTGGTTCCCCTACATTAAATCTTGAACCTAATCAGTCATTTTTTAAACAAATTATTTATTTCATTTCAGACTGTGACCTTGGTAACGGATGCATCATACAAAGACCCGGATCTTGTAATAGTCCGTGCGCTGAAAACCAGATTTACGAATGCACCAACGCCTGTAACAGATTTGCAAGATGCTCTATGGGAAAATATTTCGTCAACCGATGTTACGGCGGCCATTTTGATTCTGCAAGCAAAAAGTGTAGACCAGGAATTGGAAGATGTTCCATGCACGAATTTAGACTTTAAACTGTATTCCTTGAATAATAACTCTACATGTGCCAATTATAAACTGTCTGTGATAGTATGAAATGTAGATGAGTGAATGTTAGCAAGAGAGAGTGGGGACAAAGAAGGAGGGAGAATGCCCTAGCATACATGTCACTACTAGTATGCCATGTGTAGAGATTCTCATAAGATACATTTTATGTACGAAAAAAGGGATGTCCGTATTTGATTTAAATTCAGGTCTCTATAAAGCTTTGAAAATAGGGGGAAATGCATGGGGAAAATTAAATAAAACCAAAGAACCAATCCTATCCATTACTTGAAACCCTCAGGATTTTTTTTTAAAGATTTGTTATAAATGGCGTACTTTTTTTATCGCAAGTATGTGTGGAAAAATGAAAAGGGACACGCGATAACTTGTGTTATTGTATATCTGCGTTTTTTTGTTCAGTTTGTTTACAACACAGAAATCCATTAAAAACCAAATTAATTCACACCTTTGTTTTCTTTTTTCCTTATTAATGACAGATGAAAGGGATATAATATATTGAACGTAAGGGATTAACGACCTTTAAGGAAACAAAAAATAACAGAAATTAGAGAATGGAACATTACGTCAATGGGTTTCCACATTTATCCCGAGAGAGACCGCGCGCCCGTTCCCCTCGGGCATTATATTACCTGACAGACAACAGAACTGTTAACCACAGAGTGGGGATTTGTATGCTTGACAATTTCTGTATAAAACGTTTTTATGTTCATTATATCATTATATGAGATCATCTAAACCACATATTACAGGAATAATTCTTTTCCTTCAAATGAAAAAGCATTTTCTTATATTTCCTTATTTAAACACAACCAATTTTTATTTTATTTTCAAAAAAGAAAACCCCACCTTTTTTGTTATTTCACTTATTTTTATCATTAACATATATATGCTGCTAAAAACAGCATTTCGTGTTCCATTACTGTTAGTCCTTGAAACATTTGATTGAACATCTTATTCAAATTCATAAATTCTTTCAATCAAAATGGGCGTTTTGTCTTTTTTTTCAGGTCATTGAAATTAATATATTAATTGTACATCGTGTATTGTCATGCCAGCGTTCCTATTATTCAATATACATACGTATGTTTTTGTAACATGACTATAATGATTAATCGATTGTCAATCTTAAAAAAAGTTATTTCCCTGAAACTTTAGGGAAGCCTTGTTTTTCTAGTACTCAATACTAATGATAAAATATAACTCTTAACTCATCCATATAATATCTTGAATGTAATTTCAGATTTTGATGGATTGCTGTTCTATAAAAACCGCAAAAATCAAAAACAATGAAAAAGGGTACTTTTGAGGATACTAATTAGATGAAAATAAACCCTTCAAAATATGTATACGCAAGAGAGGTTTAAGAATATTTAAACCGATGAACATGCCAAAATATTTTTTGAAAGCTTATGCAACATGTTGTTTTTGATGGATAACAATATTCATTTCTATTTTTTTTTTCTAAATGATTGACATTTTAAGTTATCGTGTGTAATATTATAACTGGCATACCGCTGTATGTTAATGCACGTTAATTAATTGTTCAATATTCGGTCCTGGTTATGTATTATCAATGTCCAGAGTGCAGAGTTTGTAATTATTGTAAGCTTTCATCATTAATTTAACTATAGCCTAATTCATAACAAATGAAACTCCCTTGTAACACTTATTATATAAAAAGTCTTATCTTTGTTCTCAGGTAGAAGGGGTGTGCGGCAATGGATGGGCAGAAATCCACACCTAGGCGGGGGACACCAGACGTGGAGTGGACCTTTCCAGGGATAAAAGACAAGAAGACACAATATGTACTGGGTGTCGCCGATGGTTGTGGGATAGCGTTTCTCCGTCCGCAGCAACTCTATTAATGTCTTAAAATATTATAGCAATGTATTAATTATACACTATAGTTATGTTGTTAGGGCTTAGTTTGAAGTACATGTATTTCAATTTTTTACATGTATTTGGTTGTTCAATATCTCTAAATAGTGATTTTAAAAAATATTAAAATCATAGATTCTTTGTTGCTGGTTGTTTTTCTTTGCAATATCTGCAGCATGTGTGTTTCCCTTCATTTATATTTGTATACAGGAGTTCAGGTCCAAACCTCTTTCCCCTAATACTTTAATAGGGAATAAACTGTACTAATTTACGACAGAAAAAATGCTCATTTTCGGTTGTGCGACTTGTGTCCCTCAATTTTTCGTTCGTCATTAAATTATGTTTAGCCCCCCCCCCCCTCTTTTTAAGATTATTTTCACTTAGTCACTGATAGATCTTTTTTTTTAATTATGCTCCCCCTCTCCCCCGCGCTTGATGAAAAACTTAAGGTAAAGAAAAAGGGGTGTATCTGTCTCTAACACTACATAAAGGAGTGTTCCCAATTCATAACCTTGGGACTGTGGGACACTTGACCTGGGGTTTCACCCCCCCCCCTTTTAGATTCAATGAGAGTCATTGTATTATATGTTATATGTATTATTTCTTATTTTGTAAACTGATGGCCTGTATTGCCCAAAGTTATATTATGAATTTAAAAAGAAAACTCTTCCGGCCTACATCATTGAATAAAATTTAATGAGACGTTTTCAAGTAAAATACCGGTATCCAAATGTGAAACAGATTTGTCAGACTCTGTGGTATCTTTTATCTCAAGCTGACCAGGATCTACACTGTAAGAAATGTGTTTAGAATTACAACACTTTTCTAAACACTTTTTTGTCACCTTCTTTTTTTTATATGTTTAATATCTAAACATATAAAATTTCTAAACATGTATGAGAAATTGTTTAGAATGGAGGCACAGAAGTGTTTAGATTCTAAATTTGCTTTGTTTCGATGACTGCTCAAATAGTTCAATCCACACTTTGCAAAAGTTGTTTCCCTTTGCGGGGTCAACCAAAAGGTCAAAAGGGAAACAAACTTCATTTCTCCTCTTTATGCTACCAATTATTTGGACGTGCTGTGATAAATCCATTGTGTTAAATTTTTTTTCTTTCAATGTGTGGGTAGCCCCATCTTGGGGCAATCAATACACAAAAGGCAGAGCATTTTAAAAGTCAAATGACGAAGTTACAAACCTGAAAACTACAAAGGCTACTGTGTGGATTGTATTGGTTTATCCCCTAAGATGGCGGCCAAGGGACATAACTTTTGAAAAGTGTGGACTGGACTATTAACGTTCAAATATACGAGTATTTGTGTCATTTCCGGGAAGATAACTCTGCATTTTACAGCAGAACGTGTTTAATTTCTAAACACGTTTAGTTATAAAACATGTTAAGACATAAGTGTTTAGTTGTTAAACATATTTCTATACATGTTTAGATCTTCGCGGAAGTGTTTAAATCCTAAACACAATTTTTACAGTGTATTGTCTCGACATAAGACTGGAAATTATCATTGTTAATTGACAATATGTCGTCGATTTACTGAATTGAAGACCACAGCAAGTGTTTTCTTCTTTTCACACATAAGATTTTGCACAAATATTCTACTTCATATGAATACAAAAATAGGTCTGCTAATAACGGGGCGCAGTAGGTATAGATTGTTGTAAGACCCGGTCTCCAAAAAACAACATAAATAATTTTATTGTCAATCAAAAACTAAAGCATCTTTTTGATGTCAACTCCAGAAACTCAGAGTACTTATGAATTAATACAATCAGAATGTTTTTAACAAAATAATTTTGCAAATGACCAAAGACAAGGAAAGTAAAATTACGAGTTCAATGTTTATTGAAAAAGCAGCTGTCAATAACTTAAAAAAGCCTAGACTTTAATTTATCGTGGGGAATGATTCATTGTGTATAAAGTTGAAAATTCGTAAGGTTTTTATCTGTTGAATTTGGTAAAATTTGGTGATTTCTAATTGTCCAAAAGTTCCTTGGAATTTTTAAAGTTTCCAGAACTGATTTACACCACTTCTTGAATTAATATATACATGTATTGTTTCAGAGTACTCTTCAAGTTTCTCCTTCACTATTAATATCTTAGTGAGGAGTAGAGAAAGAGGCCTGGTTGAACATTTACTGGAACCCGCTATGTATCTTTGTTTGTAAGGATTCTAATGAAGTTTCGGAATCAAAAGTATATATGGTAGTTCAATGCATTAGAAGTAAACCCCCCCCCCCCTAGTTTTCCGCATTTGGTGAACCTAGAGAGCATCGGAGGCTGCAAGTATAAAATATTTTAACATAAATTGCATGCACACTGCATTCTTCTTTTTTTTTTTTAAATAATATTCATAAGGGTAGACTCAGTTTTCAGTTTCAGCTATAGCATATGTATAGATGGATTGAGGGGTTGGGGACAGGTCTGGAGAAAAAATATAAATTATAATCCTTGTTTTTTGACTTTTCTTAATACATATATTTTTATAAATATTTAAATGTGTAGATATTAAAGTTGGTTTTTCTTCAACCTAAGGATAATGTATTACAATTTCAGGGAGTGAAGTCAATTTATAATGACATAAAACTAATTGCAACATTATTAATAGACAGTATTATTTCTTATATAAAAACTCTAGAGAATACAAAATACTACAGAAAATTAAGGTGCCTAGCTCTTGTTCTTATTTATCAATTATTGATTTAATTAAAATTAGTTCAATTAAAGGACAGTGGTAGTGTAATGATAATATTGTTTTTAATATGACTTTAATTAACAGACAAATAATCAATATCCAGAAAAAAACCCACTAATTATGAATGGGCTCCATTTATGTTTTTATCCCATGGCCAACACAGCAGTAGTATTTAAAAACCAAATAATATTTTATTTACACATGTTCACGTTACAAAATTACATAGGGTCTGTAATTTTGAATTGTGCTGCGTCATATTTCATCACTATTTTATAAATTGATTTACATAAATATTAAATATCTTAAAAGGGGAGTTCTTTCCCCTTTTGCATCCAAGAGATACTTTGTTATACATAATTTTTTTGTTAACCATGGGATTTTATTGGTCCTCCTTATTACTCTGCTTTGCTTAAAATTTAATCATTTACTCTCCTTTTTTCTTAAACCTTTAACTGTTCACGGTAGCACTGTTGGTAGAGTGCTCGCTCTGTGATTAGGAGGTCGTGAGTTTGAATCTCCGCCGCGACTGACCTAAGTCAATAAAAAATGGGTAGCAACTGTTCCTTCGCCATGCGCTCGGCACCTTGAAGTGAAAGTTGCAGGTCCTCAGATGAGACATTAAAAACTGAAGCCCCGTATCAGCGGCAAGCGATAAAGATCCCTCACTGCTCAATGGCCCTTAGTGCTGAGTAAAGATAAAAAAAAATTTAAGCCCTTCACCGGCAAACGGTGACGTCTCCATATGAGTGAAAAATTCACGAGAGGAACATTAAACAATATACAATTAATCAATCAATCTTAAACCTTCTGTTCAACGATTATTGATGCCATAAAACTGAATTTTAAATTTGTATTAGTAAATGGTCCACACTACTTCACATTTTAAAGATATAAATGTTACATTCTGCTCATCAGTTTATAATAAATTGTATTCATATACTCATGTAAAATATGAATTAATATTGATTTGAATTAAATTGCACACTGACACAGGATTCAAAAGGTGGAGATCCCACTGGAGCTTGACATTTTTAACCTTTCTCTTTGTAAATAAAAAATCCCCTATGCTATAATAACAATTTAATAATGTCAGGCGCCTGGGGGAGATCCTCAAGAAAACACTCAGTAACTTTGAACACAACACAAAGTCATATTTAATTTTACTTACTCTAAGTTCATGGAATCTTAATGCATACATGCAGATGTAAAAAAAGAAATAAATATTTACAGATCTATGCTACAACCATTAGTGATGTCTCAGACAGGTTATTGATTTTACAAATAACTATCCAATAAATATTTGTTCATTCAATTTGTTGTCCTTTCATATTCCCACATAATCTATATTCAGATGGTGAACTTATTGTAAACATTGAGAGATAACACTGAAATCTATGTCAAGTGTCCATCATATGTAGTCTCTAAGTGGTGATTATTAGAATGCAATCTTTTTCTTCTTTTTCTTTGGTTCGTTCTTCTTTCTCTCTTCATCCTCCAGCTTTCTCTCCAGTGCTTGTCTCCTGAGTAGCTCGGTGTCCTTGACCGGCGATGGCTCTGCAGAACTGCCGCTCTTGGCTGGACTTTTTTGTGGAGAGTTGTTTGCGGATTTAACAGGACTGCGATCAGCTAGAGAGGCGGGCAATCTGTTGGTTTCCCATGAATTAACAGAAGGAGTCTTCTTATCCTCCAAAGACTCATCAGTTTTCTCCTCTGCTGCCACTACTCGAGTCAAATACGCATAACGAGTCATGATTTGTCTGTACATGTCTTGATTGTCCTCAGAAAACCCAGAAGATCCAAGTCGCTTCACTTCCTCTTCAAAATCTTTTGACATAATCATGTCATTCTCAAATGCAGTGGTTACAAACATGGCGGTTTCTATATGCTTTCTAGATGTTTTGGCCCCCTGAGATTTGTAGTCATCAATTTCTTTATCTTTAGCTTCTATAATTTTTACCAATTCTTTATTACGACGAGTTAATTCAGCAACCATTGCCAGTAAAGGTACATTGAAGTTCTCTGAAATCATGCTGCTATCTGCCTCCTCACATCGAAACTGCCAAACGAAAGCCATTCCTGCCAACTGTGAGTCCACATTGATAACAAATTTGTTCTTTTTACTAGGTGATGCTGATAGATTAGTTTTCTTTGAAGGGTTTTCCAAACAGTTCTGTATTTCATCCAGAATTCTTGTTGGGGTTGCTTTCACATTTGGATTCAATGCAACAGTTCGTTCTTCCAAATCTTCTCCTTCGAGTTGTTCAAACCAAAACTTCACATTGTCTGTAATCAGTAGTTCGTATGAACTGTGTGTATACTTGCATTTGAACAGATATTGCTGACTGGCAATCGTTATTGGTTGCCACGGACATGCTTTCAAATCTGGTTTCCACTTCCGCCTCCACTCTACTTCTGACATTTTCAGTTGCAGCACTTCTGTCTTCTCACCAGACTCCCCCAAGGCGGGTATAAATCCTACTTTCGTTTTCACTTCACGCAAGGCTAAACACAAGAGTAGACTATTCACAGTACGATTATAAGAAATTTTTTTTTTATTTCAATGAAATAAGAAATATATATATTCTTAATAATAAATTTATTTATTAAATAATTTGATTTAATTTAAGGTTGTTTTCTAATTGAGAAGTGGTCATATTTTAAAATGCAAGTAAAACATTTCGTTGAACGATAAGGACTTTACTGGTATTAGCCAAGATTACGTAATGGCGGGATAGGGAGCTGGAGGCAAAAAATGAGGCAAGATTAAGATGGTTGAACTTGTTTCATGAAGTGACACGAAGTGACAACACATTTTCACAATGATTAAGACCTGTAAACGATATCAGATTTCTTTATAAGGTACTAATTAAATCTCCATTTATGTCATTTACCAAAACCTGCAAAGTTTTATGTTTGCAGGAATGTGAATTAATTTCGCAGAAAAAAATCTGAAAGTGAAAATATTGCATTTGGCGAATATACATTGTCATTATAACGTTATCTATTCCATTTTCAGTTGCTTATCAGTTTAATTGAAAGTTTCTGATATCATTTCATTTTATAAAGGGAAGAGCATTTTTAACAAAATGACGGGTAGGAAAGTTGACATTGATGTTCAGTAACTTTACAGTAGATAAATGCTCCTGAGTTGACAACTGTATAACTTTACAGTAGATAAATGCTCCTGAGTTGACAACTTTTTAACTTTACACTAGATAAATGCTCCTGAGTTGACAACTGGATAACTTTACTGTAGATAAATGCACCTGAGTTGACAACTGTATAATTTTACCATTAGATAAATGCACCTGAGTTGACAACTGTATAACTTTACTGTAGATAAATGCTCCTGAGTTGACAACTGTATAACTTTACAGTAGATAAATGCACCTGAGTTGACAAAAGTATAACTTTACAATGGAGAGGCTGAATAGTTCCAACCACCCACAGTTCCATCTGAAGAGAATCGGACTGACGCCTAATAGACCAAGGGTCGTCACCATCATGGAGTAAGTTACAAGAGAAGGACCTGAGAGGATAATTTTTTACATTCTGTGATAAATTTTAAGTTAACATTAGGACACGCTTATGTATTATATATAATTTAAGATGCAAGGCAAAATAAATGGAATCAAAATAAAAGTAAAATGTTAGTTTAAATCTCACTTGTCTGGTTTTTGTTCTATGTATATATTTCTTTTAAAATTCTTCCTAGCAGAGATTAAAGAAAAAACAATTCACAAAAGTATACCATAGCAAATTTCAAATTTGAAAAAGAAGTCTGTTTTTAGTTTTTACAAGGTAACGAGTATCATTGGACGAAATGGTCTAGAGGTTGATTTTTACATCGACTCTGACAACAAAATGCAGTCTCAGATGATTTCCCGATGTCACGCTCGAGTAGTTCGGCAACCAAACAACGACCACAAGTTGTTTGATGATAGCTTGAATGGCATTTTTGTGAATCATATTAAGATAAGAGGTAATGTAAAATTAAAAAAAAAAAAGTGATTGGCATCCCATTTAAAAAAAAAAATATGTTTAAGATATAATATGCCATTATGAAACCTTTTTTTATTGCACGAAAACTATAAATATTATGCATTTATTGCAGAGAAATGAGGAATATCTTGTTTAATTGCCTTGTTCCTCTGAAGAGTGATAATGAAAGCCTATTTTATTGCTGTAAAACAGTAAATCATGCACATTGTAGCAGATACACAAAATTTTGTTTAATTGTTCTTTTACAAGATTGACTTGAGAATATCACTGTTATTCCTCTTACAGGGAATGTTATTTTATCTGAGGGGGATAGAGTGACCTTTGGCCACCCTGTAGGGCGAGATATTCCATTTGGGACGTGGGAACGACAGGTCAACAACCACCACCAGTTTATTGTAAGGACTAGAATATACCGTAAACCAACTTTTATTTGTGTGTGAGAAATATTTGCGACCTAATTTTAGTCGCGAATATTAGTCACTGCAAACTAATAACTTTGATAAGTATTTGTAAAGAATGTTTCCTCGATCGCGAATAATAATTGTTGTGGATTGATTTCAAACTGATAAATCGTGAATAAAAGATGACACGAATACTGGTGATAGTTGGTTTACAGTACATTGTGGTAGACCAAATTTTGAAATGCACCACATCTACAGGGGTGGACAATTATAGAAGTTTAAGGGGAAGAAGGACCTTTGGCTGAAAAAATACCTGTCATTTAATTTTTTTCACATTTTGTATATGTTTCTAGACATTTCTGAGATATTGAGTAACAAATACTGTAATTTACGGAATATAGGTCGGTATTTTTTTTCTCAGAACCGCTGGGGTCGCCCAATATACAGAATTCGACCTGTCTAAAGCTCAAGTTTACGAAAAATGCTCCCAAATCAGTAAAATTTACGTCAATTTCAAAGCAAAGTTGTGCCACTTTCGTAACTTTTTTGATTATTTTACGCAAAATAAATTAATGCCCCGGTAAACAATAGAATATTTATTCTAAAGCTTTCTTACAAAATAAATTCCATTAAATATCCATAGATGACAAAAGATAAAAAAAAAAACATTGCTTCATCTAGTAAATAATTCCTCAACGTATTATCCTAACATTATGCGGTATCCATCTTGTGAAGTTAGGAAGTCTCGATCGTGCACTAAAAGTAAAACCGCAACTGTATCAACATTTAAAATACTGAAATTTTTTATGATCACAATTGTAGTGTTTTTTTACCATTTATTTGTAGTGATAAATTGAAATAGTATATTAAATATTTTTTATTGTCTTATATTTATTTAAATGTAGAATGAGTGAAATAATTTTTTGCCAGTCAATTGATTACCAAATAAACCGTTAGTCATTACTTTTTTTGGTTCTTCGTACACAAGAAGTACATTGAATTACCGGTACACAAAGATTGGCTTCTAACAGAATTTTAATTGTCTGACAGATAAACATGATAAAGGGATTTACACTGTGTACGCAAAGGTGTTGGTTTGAATGCCTGTGGGGCATGATTAAAAAACCCACGTGCCGTTATAGGGTATTGGTGTTACACATCATTTAACAAACAAAGCCGTGAAATTCATGTTTACGGTAAAATTGTGAATATACCCTCAATTAAATTTATAAATTAAACTTATAGAGTGTTAATATGATTTCAATTCTTTACTGTTGCTTGATATATACATTCAATGGTCGTTGGCGTGTTTAATCTTATCCCCAGAGAAGAGAAATATAAATGGCGGACATCAAAGTAAGTGTCGTCCATCGGTAAATAATGTCTGAATAAAATATATTAGGAATGTGTCGAAGTTGTTCTGAAATTGTAATTATTATTCTTTGATCTCAGGTATTTCCCGAATTAAAGCTGTTAATTAATAACGTATTTACGTGTTATTTATGCCTCTGGTTTAACAACAATGTGAAACTACGGAGACATTGAACAGGCAAGTTGGAGAAAAATAAGTAGTAACACAATGCAAAGAAGTTTTAACTACATTTTTTAAAAACTTTATTTAAATGCTGTACTCATTAAAATACCTGTTTATTTTCCTGATACGTTCATGTCATGGAATAACCCCGGTAATTTTAGGGGTTAACCTGTACTGATACGTTGTATCTGCGTAAGAATCTTTAGAAAATAGAGAAACAAAGCCTCGTCCTATATAGTAAGTTCGTCCTATCTTAGGATTTTTAGCTCACCTGAGCCGAAGGCTCAAGTGAGCTTTTCTGATCACATTTTGTCCGGCGTCCGTCTGTCTGTCTGTCCGTAAACTTTTCACATTTTCGACTTCTTCTCAAGAACCGGTGGGCCAATTTCAACCAAACTTGCCACAAAGCATCCTTGGGTGAAGGGGATTCAAGTTTGTTCAAATCATGACCCCCAGGGGAAGGGCGGGGCCACAATGGCCGACCAAAGTTTTACATAGAAATATAGAAAAATTCTTTAAAAATCATTTTCTCAAGAATAGTAAAGTCATGATTGGTCATGGGACTTCTTTTGGATTAAAACTTTTCAATAATAAACCAATTTTCTACCTTTTCCAAGCCACAGTGCTCAGGTGAGCGATGTGGCCCATGGGCCTCTTGTTCAAAAATTAAGGCTGAAAATGAGCCTTTCGACCTATATACCCCATAGACATATAATCCCTAAATTATGGTACTATGCCCCACAGTGTCTGAGCGGAGTTTTGATTCTCCGTGTTTCTGGGCCTATTACCTGGTCGATAATTGAATTTTTCACCAAAGATTAAAAATATGTCGGCAAAAATGTTTCTTTAAAATATTCCATAATATGAGTAGGGTTAAAAATTTGAAGCAAGATTCTTTTGTAACACCGCAACCGAGACAGAAAATTACGTACTTTTTAAGACAATTTAAACAACAAAAAAATTAATTAGCAAAAAATCCTATCATTAAATATTTGAAAATTTATGTTAAAATTTAAGTTCATCATGTTATTGATTAACTGTAAAAATATCAATTAATGAAGCTGAGCTCAATATTGCACAGGACATAGTTAAACAAGACATGAACATGAGAAAAACGTGTCATTTTATATTTCTGGAGTACAGGAAGACCCAACTATGATGTCACACATTTGCGAAATAAGACATACCCATAAAATATATCCGTCAACAACCACGTAGAAATATTTTTTTGTGATCTCTAATTCACAAAATACCCCACCATGTACAGATCATGACCCGTTTTATGATATTATACTACCCGTGTTTCACTGTGTATAATCTTACTGTACTAAGAGATCCACTATGATGTCAACGACTTGTGTAGGGAAACAGAAAAGTGGATCAATCTATTCCGTAATTTGATAATATTTGCAAGAAAGTATGAATGTTTTAAATATTCTTTTACAAGATGGTAAAAGCAAACAAACACTCAAAAAATTATATAAGTATTGTGGTTTCAATCTTGTTTTGTACATATTTTATCAGAGATGATGACGTAATTAAACTGAGTCATGTGACCATACATCCTTCGTCCCCTTATTTTAGTCCTGGAACTTGTAGCCTTATAGGTGGTCATTTACTATGGCTACTTGAAGTAAATTTACCTAATCATTTTGTAGATAGACCTAAAATGACTCTTAAACATTCAATAAAAACAAGTCTATGCATCATATTAATTTGCATATTTTATGAATATTTTCAGTTTGAAAAGTGTTGCTGTGAAGTAAAACATACCAAGAAAGTAAGTCTGTGAAGGAAAATGTAATAAATGGATACAAAGTATAATTAAAAAAGAAATGATCTGAAATTGAATTCATCATAGCTATAAAGATCCCAAGAAGCCATTTTTATGCGCCCGGATCGATAGATCCGAGGCGTATATTGTTTTTGTCCTGTCTGTTTGTTTGTTTATCTGTTTGGCTGTTTGTCTGTCTGTCTGCTGAAAACTTTAACCTTCGCCATAACTTTTGAACCTTGAGATATAGAGACTTCATATTTGGTATGCATTCTCCACTAATAATGTTCTTTCAAAAGACACCAAGGTCAATGACCTTGTGACCTTGACTGTGACATACATGCTAAAAATAGCTTTTTCAAACTTTTGCCTTAACTTTCGAACATAGGAGATAGAGACTTCACATTTGGTATGCATACTTCATATAAAGCTCATACAAATGACACCAAAGTCTTTGACCGTGTGACCTTGACTGTGAACCTAATGCTAAAAAATAGCTATTTTCGAACTTTTGCCATAAATTTTGAACCCTAGGAGATGTAGACTTCATATTTGGTAAGCATACTCCACTGCTTAAGTTCTTTCAAATAACATTAATATCAATGACCTTGACTGTGACTTATATGCTAAAAATAGTTTTTTGTAACTGTTGCTTACGGGCGCATAGTGTTTCACAAACACATCTTGTTTTCTCTCTGCAGACTCCAGTGAAGGGACAATTTTCTGTTCCTAAGAAACTCACCCCCAAGAAGTTGTCTGCCAAAAGAGAGAGGAACCAGACTAGGACCTTCACTAAAAGGGATATTTTAACACTAGTAAGTACTCTCCAACAAGATATGTTGTTATAGGCTTTTATTAGTTCACCTGAACATTTAAAGTATTCTGCCGTAAGATCTGTTGTTATAGGCTTTTATTAGCTCACCTGAGCTGAAAGCTCAATTGAGCTTTTCTGATCATCCGTCGTCCGTCAATCCGTCTGTCTGTCTAGCTGTCTGTCTGTCCGTCCGTCTGTAAACTTTTCACATTTTCAACTTCTTCTCAAGAACCACTGGGCCAATTTTAACCAAACTTGGTACATAGCATCCTTGGGTGAAGGGGAATTTAAATTGTTAAAATCAAGGGCCAAGTCCCTTTCCAAGGGGAGATAATCAAGAAAATACAAAAATAGGTTGGGGTCATTAAAAAATCTTCTTCTCAAGAACCACTGGGCCAGAAAAGCTGAAACTTAAGTGGATGCATCCTGGGGTAGTGTAGATTCTAAATTGTAAAAATCATGACCCCCGGGGGTAGGGCGGGGCCACAATAGGAAATCCAAGTTTTACATAGAAATATATAGGAAAAAACTTTAAAATCTTCTTCTCAAGAACCATTTGGCCAGAAAAGCTGAAACTTATGTGGAAGCAGCCTGGGGGAGTGTAGATTCTAAATTTTAAAAATCATGACCCCCGGGGGTAGGGTGGGGCCACAATAGGGAATCCAAGTTTTACATAGAAATATATAGGAAAAAACTTTAAAAATCTTCTTCTCAAGAACCACTGGGCCAGAAAAGTTGAAACGTATGTGGATGCATCCTGGGGTAGTGTAGATTCTAAATTGAAAAAATCATGACCCCAGGGGGTAGGGTGGGGCCACAATAGGGAATCCAAGTTTTACATTGAAATATATAGGAAAAAATTTTTAAAATCTTCTCAACAAACACAGGGCCAGAAAAGCTCAAACTTATGTGGAAGCATTCTGGGGTAGTGTCTAGATTTAACATTGTAAAAATCATGACTCCCGAGGTAGGGCGGGGGCACAATATGGAATCCAAGTTTTACATAGAAATATAAAGGAAAAATCTATGAAATCTTCTTCTCAAGAACCACTGGGCCAGAAAAGCTGAAACTTATGTGGAAACATTCTGGGGTAGTGTAGATTGTAAATTTTCCAAATTATGACCCCTGGGGGTGGGGCAAGGTCACAATAGGGAATCCAAGTTTTACAATGAAATATATATATGGAAAAATCTTTGAAAATCTTCTTAAGAACCATTGGGCCAGAAAAGCTGAAATTTATGGGAATCTTGGGGTAGTGTAGACTCTAAATTGTTCAAAACATAACCCCTGGGGATAGGGCTTGGTCACAATTGGTATTACGAAGGGGGGAAATCTATTAAAGAACAGCATGGCCAAAGTTTCTCAGGTGAGCAATGTGGCCCATGGGCCTCTTGTAAGCTTACCTGAGCTGAAGGCTCCTGTCATCAGATCTGTTGCTATAGGCTTTTATTAGCTCACCTGAGCCAAAGGCTTTTCTGATCACATTTTGTCCGGCATCTGTCTCTCCGTCTAGCTGTCCGTCTGTCTGTAAACTTTTCCTATTTTCGACTTCTCAAGAACTACTGGACCAATTTCAATCAAATTTCAATCAAATTTACCAAAAGTATCCTTGTTTGAAGGGATTTCAAATTTGTTAAAATGAAGAGCCACACCCAATTCCAAAGGGGAGATAATTAAGAATTAGTGAAAATTAATGTCATCTTTTAAAAATCTTCTTCTCAAGAACCACTGGGCTAAGAAAGATGAAACTTATATGGAAACATCCTTTGGTAGTGCAGATTCAAGTTTGTTCAAATCATGACCCCCGGGAGTAGGATGGGGGCACAATCGGGGATCAAAATTTACAAGGAATACATACTAGGAAAAATGTTTAAAAATCTTTTTCTCAAGAAAGCATAGCCATGATTGGTCATATTTTATATATGGAAGCATCCTCTGTTAGTGTAGAATTTAATTTGTCCAAATCATGACCCCTGGGGCAAGGGTGGGGCTATTATTATTGATTATGTAGGAATACATATGGAAAATCAAGATCAGCAAAGCTGTGGTTGGTCATAGTTATATGGAAGCATCCTCATGTAGTGTAGATTCAAGTTTGTTCAAATCATTAACCCCAGGGGTAGATTGGGGCCACAATGGGTGATCAAGGTTTTACGAAGGAATACATTTGGAAAATTGTTAGAATTCTTCACAAGAACAAAGCCATGATTAATCATATAAAAGCATCAAAAAAGGTAATGTAGATTTAAATCAGGAGAATAGAGGAGCCATTTAAGTGGATCATAACAAAGGAAAATAAAGGCTATATCAATAAAAATTTTCAATTTAGGCCACAATTAAAATATTGTTGGTTTGGTGCTGCCGACTCAGTCTTCATGCATTTGGGTCGGTAGATAGGGAAATATTTTTTTTTCAATTTCAGAAATATTATTAGCTGGGCGTCATGGGTTTCGGTTGTTTAACAACTGCAGTTTGAATTTAAACCCAGCTGATATTATACATTTATTGCATGATAGTGAGGGAAATATGAAGACTTATTCAGCCAAGAAAAATCATATTCCCCGAGGGCTTCGCCCGCGGGGAATATGATTTTCTTGGCTGAATAAGTCTTCGTGTTTCCCAAACATTCATGCAATGAATTGTTTATTATACCGAATAAGCAATACTTTTGAAATGAACATAAACTTTCAAATTCTGCACCGCTCTCAAATTCACTTTCATTTTTTACGTAAAGATACTATAAAACCCTAAGGTCAACACATTATCATCAGTTTTGTGACGTAAACCAGGCTATTGTGACGTCTACTTCTCTCGGAAGTTTTTGTTCAACGAATGAGAACTATATTGTGGGAAAATAAACTAGGTGTTCTGAAGAGGTGGAATATGATGAAAAGCGTGCCGACGGCCGGGAAATATGAAGTTTTATGGCCCGATCACGTGATAACTAAGAACCAATCAGATGACCCGTTGTTTAGAATATTTATAATGAGGTATAATAATAATATGTATTTTCAAACCCTGTTGGTTTTAAATCTTTAATATACATGCCAGGTGTAAAAATTTGCCAACATTGAATTGGCATAAAGTCTTTTTCACATGCACGAATCCAAGCATGGCTACTAGATTCATCCAGCAAATCAGACAGGACATTGTACCTTGACATTTCTATTTCAACGTGGTATAACTGATCCATCAGTATATTTTTGCCATTTTAAAACACATTACTGCGGAGAGTCATGCTATCAAGTTCTGTAACATCGAGTTCACATTACTGCTTTCGACAGCCATGCTTGGATTTGTGATACACATTTTCAAAATCACATCAAAGCTTTTTAAAAAACTGTTCAATCACTGAAGTGTCTACATGATTTTTTCCCATTTTGTATATTACTCAAATGTACAGACACCTAAATCAGATAAATATAACGAAAAAAATTATGATCAGTATCAGTTGAAAAAAATTCTTGGACCGCGCCGATATACTTGAGTCGGACGACAACATCAGACAAAGCTAATTTTCTTTTTAGCCTTATAAACAGCAAAGTCATTATGTGTCATTAATTCAAAAGAATCCCTAGGAAGTGGAGATTTAAGTAAAGTTTGTTCAAATCCTCCCTCCCACTGAACCTACTTTTATATTTAAACTTTTCAATATTGATCTGATATTTGCTTTTACCTAGCCAATTCCTCAGGTGAGCGATGTGGCCCCTGGGCCTCTTGTTATTATGGCCTAATTGATTTAGTCTCTGAGTTAAAGTTCCGGAGAGTTAATGTACATTCCTCATTTTTGTGAGTTCACCAAATGGCTCTTTAACGTTAATAAACATTAATAATAAATTCCTCATGCATACACATGTATAAGAAGCTGCAGTAAAGAAATGACCAATTTTACTCATTATGTTAATGACTTGAAAAACATTATGAAATATGAAATAAAATTTTCCCCCCAAAATTATAAAATATTAAATTCCCAATGCAAAGGGTCTGGGCCCAGTTCCATAAATGGAGTGGAAAATCCCTGTAATTTAAAGCAATATGAGCTGTGTTTTTATACGCCCGTCCTAAGACGGGACGTATTATGTTATAGGCTTCGTGTCCGTCTGTCTGTCCGTCTGTCTGTTAGCTTTTTCATTTCCGGCTCATAACTTTGATACTATTAGGCCTAGGATTATCAAACTTTGTCATCTGATGCATCTTGGGTAGAAGGTGTGTCGCACACAAAAAGTAGGTCGCTCTGACCTTTTATTAAGAAGTTATAGCTAAATATGGAAAAATCCTTTCCGGTCCATAACTAGAAAACTATAAGACTGACAATCATCAAACTTGGCCAGTTTATGCATCTTAGGTAGAAGGTGTGTCGCGACCTATTTCAAGGTCACTGTGACCTTTGATTTAAGTGAAATTTAAAAAAAAAATGTGTCTTTTTACTATTTTTACTATTCATTTCAGCATCCCAAATAATGTAAGAGATTATTAAAAAAGTGTTAAATCAAGAAAATACTAATTTTTTTAAGCATATGCAATCTATAACATTACAAATATAATGTATGTTAGAGAAATCCTACCTCTCCCTTGAGTGTAATTATCAAGCACTGGTCAAGAAGAATTTTGATAACAGAAAATTGCATGTCAAATTAGAGAGAAATTAATGAGTTTTGAGTGTGAGGATCTAACTGATAGAGCATCAGTGTAATCTATATCCCTTGGGTATTGGGCAGATGGGTAAGCCTGTTGGATTAAAAATAGCTCTTGTTGGCTAGCCTAAGTTTTAAAATGAATTTGATGAAAAGTAATTAAAACTAATTTGATATTGCATAATAGACTAATCTGATATTATATAATATTACATGTATTACTTTAAAAACTAATTTTAAGGGGTGGGGTGGAATCAGCATGTCCATATGAATTACATAATAAAACCTGTCGGACATTAAATCTCAACCAAAATAAACCTTTGAATATTTTATGTTTAAAAAAAAATTATGGTAGATAGTGCAGACCCATTCATCTCTTGGTAGTAATGAGTAGACAAGCATCCAGTTAAGATTAATTAATGAGTTCAATGTAGGAAGCAGTCCTATCTGTATCCTTTTGAGATTAGACAGAAGAAGTGCTGGTCGGTTTGTAGCATATGTCATTTGATGGCGGGCCTTTTCTTTTCAAAATTAATTTGGTATAGATTAAAAGCAGTCCTATCTGTATCCTTTTGGGATTAGACAGAAGAAGTGCTGGTCGGTTTGTAGCATATGTCATTTCACTCATTTGATGGCGGGCCTTTTCTTTTCAAAATTAATTTGCTATAGATTAAGATGTTAAGACTAATTTGATATTGTTTAATATGATGGGCATTTGACAGGGTCTAACACAACCAGCATAGAAATCTATTAATGATGTAATATTTATTATAATTAATGCCTACATCGCAATGAATGGATAAATATTTGAAGAAATAAAAAAATCATGGAAATCTTAGAATCAAGGTTGACGTGATTTTCTTGCACGCTAAACTGTTCAAGAAAATTGTATTTTTTTGACGGGCATATCATGCTGTGGCGTGGCACTTTATTGAGAATTATATTTTGCCATTAAAATGTGTTATAATGATAGATTTGTATGTAATTTAAACCTTTATGTTCAATAAAACTAAAATAAGATAAACTGTTTCAGAAGAGAGACTTCTGTACAATCCAATACATAGTGTTATTTAAGAAATCAATATTGTACAGGATGACAATAAGGCAATTTTGCTTCAATCATAGGTAAACAAAGTTCTTACATTGCAAATATCAACAACAAAAGATTATCAATGTTCTTTTTCTCTGTTCTTGAAATTTTAATTACAATTCTGCAATAAAAAATTCCGACATCAAAGTTGCAGCTCATATTGCTTTAAAAAAAAAACCCAGAAAAAATATGAAAAACCAAAGTGTATATAAATACGCCTTATACTCAGTTTACCATTAACAACCATGATCTGCTTTTTTTTCCAGAAAAGAAAAAGTGAAGCAGCAGCAGCTGTTACAAGGGAAGACAACTCTGCAGCTGTTACAGGGGAAGACAACTCTGCATTATCACAGACTGAAGTCTTGAAAATTCCCCAAACAGATTGTTCCTCAGGAGAAATAGCAAAGTCAAAGACTGAAAAGCTTAGGGAAGTCTGTCCTCAGGATACAGAAATTCTTTATCAGAGAATCTCCAATGAACAATCTGATGCAGAAGCGGTTGTATCATCAGATAGAGGATCTCAGAAAGCTGAAATAAATACTGATTCAAGTCGAGCAGACAAGGTAGCACCATCACAGCCACATTTTGATGTTCAAGCAAATACTGAGGAAGCACCTATTATACCAAGTCAACAGGACAGTGTACCTGTTCTAGGAAGACCAGAAGATACAACAACTGTTCCAGCAAGTCGAGAGGACAGAGCACCTGTTTCAGAAAATAAGGACTCTGCACCTGTTCTAGCATGTCCAGAGGACTTGGCACCTGTTCTAGCAAATCCAGAGGACTCAACACCTGTTTCACTATGTCCAGAGGACAGAGCACCTGTATTAGCAATTCAAGAGAACAAAGCACCTGCTCCAACAAGTGAAGAGGAAAGAAAATCTATTTTAGCAAGACAGGACAACAAAGAACCCGTATTAACAACTCAAAACAACATAGCACATGTTCTAGCAGGACATGAGGACAGGGCATCTGATCTAGAGAGTCAAGAGGAAAGAGAACCTGTTCAACCAAGGACAGAGCCTGAGGAAAGAGCATCTGATCTAGTGAGTCAGGACAACACAGCACCTGTTCTAGCAGGACATGAGAACAGGGCATCTGATCTAGAGAGTCAAGAGGAAAGAGAACCTGTTCAACCAAGGACAGAGCCTGAGGAAAGAGCATCTGATCTAGTGAGTCAGGACAACATAGCACCTGTTCTAGCAGGACATGAGGAAAGGGCATCTGATCTGGAGAGTCAAGAGGACATAGCACCTGTTTCACTAAGGAGAGATCTCTCGAGTTGTTTATAATAAATCTATCGGATTTTCTGAATTTGTAATTAGCAAAAGAAAATGTCCTACTTTACGCGAAAAAATAAATAGAATATACCTAAAAAAGAAATTTTCTTTTGCAGACCCCGAGATTCTTTCTATGATTTGGTATAACCCATGCACAAGGAATGCAGTTATATTTTATTTACCAATCCCAAATCCACGGACACCGCCGAATTTCCTTCTACCCCTCTGTCTTGTTCCGGGATTCCATTCTTGATCAGTACAGTGGCCTTTGCCCAGTTTACATTTGCCTGTTTTGGGATCAAAATGAGCTTTGTAGCACTGCTGGACAAAATAAAACCCTGCCCAGCATCTTGCAAAGCGATCGCAGGAATCGACACACTGGTAATACTTTCCGGCCTCGCACGGCGCATCACAGTCCGCCTTCTCTATCGTACAGCCTTTATTCGGCAACGGGCATTCTAAAAAATAAAATGTTAAAGATGAAAAAATGTGCACAGCAGACATAAATATTGCAAAGTTTCAAAATATTAAAAAAGAAGGCTATGGGTGATTTCTCTATTTGTACAAAATGATAAAGAAGACTTACTTTTGAGTGGACTTGCTGGGATAGGTTTTGTGTTGGTCATGATATCTGGGGCAGCTGCTGTGGTGGTCATGATCAATGGGGCATTAGCTGGGGCATTCAGGCTCATTTGAGGAGCGCTGATACTTTGTAGAGGACTTGGTTTCATTGACTTCCGGTTGACCTTCACTCCAGCTGGAGGCCTTTCTGGCTCTTTAACCCCTGGTTGAGTGAGAGCTGTTTGCCAGGGCCATCGGTCACTATAGTCACAGTAAAAGGATACATAAATCTGATTGATGTTAAACTGGGGACAAGATCTCTCTGTGTTAAAGTCCCAGACTCCAAGAACTGAATCACCAAAGCTCCCTCCAAACATCAGAGGCTGTTTTGTGTTTACACGAAGAGCACCTGCACATGGCCGATAAAGATTGGTAGTACCAGGAACAAGACACGATGGACGACAGACTCGTCCACAGGAATCATAAGCCGATATCAGAACATCTGACTGTCCTGACCCAGGGTTCTTGATAGCAACATACGCAATAGAAACGGACACTGCCAATCTAAACATGGCCGATAAAGATTGGTAGTACCAGGAACAAGACACGATGGACGACAGACTCGTCCACAGGAATCATAAGCCGATATCAGAACATCTGACTGTCCTGACCCAGGGTTCTTGATAGCAACATACGCAATAGAAACGGACACTGCCAATCTATGATCTACAATGGCGAACTCCTTGTAGGTCCCGTCGTAGTTAAGACCATCTGTTTGGATATAGATTTCTCCGGCTCCACTATAAGTACTTTTACAGCTTCCATAATCAGCAGGTTTTCTTCCATTGCGCATGTATCGATCCAATTTGGTGTATCCTTTTGAAGAGTAAATGTCTGTATTTGTATTAACTTTTCCGTTAACAACAGGAAACGATCCATAGTTTCCAAAATCTGTGGGTCGGCGAATTGTAACCCTGACTGGAATGTATATCCATTCATTAATATTCTTTTTACCGTTGACACAGAAGGAGTTCTGGATAGGTTTGTGAAGGTCTCCCTTTTTGTTCTTTGCTTGAGGAGGGTAGGGTGGGGCCAGGGTGGGGCAGGCTGTGGTGGTCGGCTGTGGTGTCGTACTTGTCGTAGTTGTTGTTGTCGTGGTAGTCGTTGTGGTGATACCTGTGTGCCCGCCACCATTTGATATAAATTCATCATATTCTTCTATACTCATTGAACGGCATTTATACTCTGCTTTATCATTCTGAACACATAAGAGATAGGGTGACCCGCAGTCGGGCTTTTCAGCCGAGCAGGTTGGTCTTGGGGCGTATTTGTAGATGTCTTTTGTGTAAACCTCACTCAATCCATCACGTACGCTAAGTCCCTCCATCATGTCGCCCATAGGCTCGTCAGGACCATGATAGACGTCGCCAAATAACTCGGGATAATCAGTCTCAATGTCCACTCCATTTTTCATGGCATTCTCTCTTTGTAATTCCCACACATAGTCCACGAAGGCGTGGTGCATCCAGAACACAGGTTCCTCGGAGGCAACTTCTATGATACCCATATTTCCGTCAACGAACAAATGAAAGGGACCATGTATGAATTCTATGTCGTGAAAAGTCGTAGCGTCGTCCCCGCATACTTCGTGCATTCTTGTACATGATGTAATATTTGTTATCTCGTCATCATTCATTGGTCTACCAGAAATTCCAACATTTCTGAAGAGCTGTCCGATCGTTGTATTCCAGTTAGCAAACGGCCCGGAAGTGACGAATCCCTCTTTTGTACCTAAAAAGTCGTCGTGCCAGATCATGGAGTTGGCACTGTTTTCCAGTCCCATATTATAATCCAGGGTGGAATCGAGGTAGGGCAGTGTTATTTCTGGATCTACCTGGATAAGGGCTTCTTCGTACCTATTCAACATAAATTGTGATAAAATAGATTTATTCAAATGAATCTTTATTCCAATTTTTCAAGCTTAAGAAAAGTTGAGAATTCCATAAAAGAATATGAAATAATTGCTATAAAGTCATAGTTAGTTTTAGCTAGTCCAGTGGATAGAGAACCTGTTCAAGCTAGTCCAGAGGATAGAGCACCTGTTCTAGCCAGTTCAAAGTATAGAGCACCTGTTCTAGCCAGTCCAGGGGATAGAGCACCTATTCCACCGAGTCAAGAACATGAGACAACTTTTATGGAAGTATCTCTTGAGCACATGGAGGATAAAAAGAAAGAAACAGATGGTAAGAAAATAGAATTCAAATCTTGCCTGTTTGAAAATGCTGCCCATGAGGATGTATCTTGTCAGATGAACTTCAGAACACCAGAAACCTCCAGCATTACAGTAACTACTGTGTCGGCAAATGAAGCGACTCTTTCGGATGGGAATAACTTGGATGGATCTCGATTGGTTTTGTCCGACTCCATAGATTACAGCTACGATGAGTCAGAGATGAACATTGATGTCATGTTTGATGACGCCCAGGACAGGACTGTTGTAAATGAGATGGCAGAAGTAACTTCAAAAAACCATAATGACATCCATAATAATGGTATGAAACATGTATACAATAAAATAGATTCTACTTGTATAAATAAATTACAAAGGACATAGGTTCAATTTAGCATTTCTACACATATTTTTCCTTAAAAATATTCTTTAAAGAAAGTTTGATCTCCCAAAAAATTGATAGTTTGCAAAATAATTTTTAACAGTTCGATCAATACAATCAATTTTCATGGGCCCGGATCGATAGATCCGAGGCGTATATTGTTTTTGTCCTGTCTGTTTGTCTGTTTATCTGTTTGTCTGTTTGTCTGTCTGTCTGTTGTCAACTTTAACCTTCGCCATAACTTTTAAACCATGAGAGATAGAGACTACATATTAGGTATGCATACTCCACTAAAAAAGGTCTTTCAAATGACATTAAGGTCTATGACCTTGACTGTGACCTATATGCTAATAATAGCTTTTTCAAACTTTTGCAATAACTATTGAACCATTAAAGATATAGACCTCATATTTGGTATGCTTACTCCACTAGTGAAGCTCTTTCAATTGACACCAAGATCGTTGACCTTGTGACCTTGACTGTGACCTATATGCTAAAAATAGTTTTTTTTTTTTTCAAAATTTGGCCATAACTTTTGAACCATGAGAGATAGAGACCTCATATTTGGTATGCATACAATACTAATTAAGCTCTTTCAAATGACACCAAGGCCATTGACCTTGTGACCTTGACTGTGACCCATATGCTATAAATAGTTTTTTGGAACTTCGTTGCCAGCGGGCGCATAGTGTTTCACAAACACATCTTGTTTTTTTCTGGGGCATTTTGCATGTAAATTATTAGTAAATAGATTTAGTAAAAGCAAGCATAAACATTTTTGTTTCTATCAAAATGTATCTATAAAAACCACACCAAGACAAAATCATACAATATGTATGCAAAATCATACAATATGTATTGAACCATGAAGGAGGCCCGTAGTTTCACCCCCCTATTCCTAACACAAGGTTAAGGGGTAATACCAGAATAAAGGGGGGATTATGTCATTATGGGTGGGGAAACTCCCTGATCCCCGATTTCTAGGGACATCCCTGGGTATACTCTATACCCTTTGTCTCTGGAAGGAGATTGAATAATTTATGATTTAAATGGTGTTTGTTTTTGTTTTTTTTAAAGAAAATCACCTTTTGACAAAAAAAAAAGAGTTGAAGTAAGAGGTGTTTTTTTTCTTTCAGAAGAGGGGCCAGTGTTGACCATTTCTGCACATAAAGTGACCAGGACCAGCTTCTTGTTAGCAGACTCAGTAGACTACACTGTAAATAATAAGGAGGATGAAGTTATAGCAGATAGGGAAGAAGACAGTGAGAAGCATGCTGACTTGGTAGGTAACATAGGAAATAATTTGGAAGATGATGTTACAGCAGAGAAAAAAGTAGATGTGAAGCAAACTGACTCTGAAGACTACCCTGTAAATGATGGAGAGGATAACAGTACAGCAGAGAAGAAAAAAGATGGTGTAAAGCATACTGACTTTGTAGACTACCCTGTAAATGATCAGAAGGATGGAGTTACAGCAGAAAAGGAAGAAGACAATCTGGAGAATGCAGAACAAACCGACACAAAAAATGTGACAGTAGAGTTCAGTAGGACTGAATGTGATGAGCAGAGAAATGATGTTAATTATGTAGATGATGGATTTAGTGAAATTTGGGAAGAGGAGGTAATGATGATCACAGAAGATGCAGAAGTGCGAGGTGGATATCCAAACAAGGAAATGATGACTGGAAACGACATTCACAGTGAAGAGGTGATAGAAAAGGAAGACATGCTCAGTGAAGGGGTGATAGAAAAAGAAGACATACCCAGTGAAAAGGTGATAGAAAAGGAAGACATACCCAGTGAAGAGGTGATAGAAAAGGATGACATACCCAGTGAAGAGGTGATAGAAAAGAAAGTAATCTCAAGTGAAGAGCTGATAGAAAAGAAAGAAATCATCAGTGAAGAACGGATGGAAAAGGAAGACATCCTCACTGAAGATGTGGTAGAACAGGAAGACATCCTTACCGGAAATATGAAGGAAAAGGAAGACATACCCTGTGCGGAGGTTATAAAAAAGGATGTCATACTCAGTGAAGAGGTGATAGAAAAGGAAGTCATCTCAAGTGAAGAGGTGATAGAAAAGAAAGAAATCATCAGTGAAGAACGGATGGAAAAGGAAGACATCATCACTGAAGAGGTGATGCAAAAGGAAGACATCATCACTGAAGATGTGGTAGAACAGGAAGACATCCTTACCAAAAAGATGAAGGAAAAGGAAGACATACTCTGTGCAGAGGTGATAGAAAAGGAAGTTATCTCAAGAGAAGAGGTGATAGAGAAGAAAGAAATCATCAGTGAAGAACGGATGGAAAAGGAAGACATCACTGAAGAGGTGATAGAAAAGAAAGACATCATCACTAAAATGATGATGGAAAAGGAAAACAACCTCAGTGAAAAGGAAGACATCCTTAATGAAGAGGTGATAGAAAAGAAAGAGGTCACTGAAGAGGTGATGGAAAAGGAACATAACCTCACTGAAGAGGTGATGGCAAATGAAAACATCCTGTGTGAAGAGGTAAATAATATTAAGATGATAGAGAGTGTAAAACAGGATTGTGAAGTAATGCATGACATGGAAGATGTCAGAAAAGGTGATCAGAATGAGGAGGAGGAAGGGGAAAAGATTGTGAAGGAGTATGAACTGAAAGGAGAACAGTTGAATGTTATAGCTCTGAATGGGGCAATAGACACTACTAGTGAATCAAATAATGGAATGGATAAAATTCAGAATGGGAATTTCATACAAGATCTGGAAGAATCTGTGGATGAAATAAGTGAAGAAGAGAAGACTGGAATGATAAATGAGAAGGCTGAATCTAACACAGAAGATGAGGTGAAGGGTGGGGAAAAGGATGAAGAAAAGAGAGATGACAGAAAGCCACCATCAAAACATCTAAGTCAAACCAAGGAGTTGGACACCCTTGACCAGTTTAAAAAGATTTTACTTCCAAATGAATCAAAGGAACAAGAAAGCCTAATGAAGAATGTGGACACATCAGACAAGGAATTGGAACCTAAACAGACTGAGGACCCAGAAATGGAGGAGTCCAGAACAGGTAAGTCAGACTGGTATAAGATGGTTAGATTGTTTTGCTTCACTTTTTTCTATAATTTTCTATAATTTTCGAGGGAAAAAAATTTCATTTGTTGGGTAATTGATAATAATTGCATTAACACAAATTGAAAATATTTCATGAACGACATTTTAAGGTAAAACAAATTGAGAGAGAAAAAATTATAGTAATTTGAAGTCTAATAAATCTTCCATTTTAATCCTTAATCCCTTTTATTTGTTTAATATCTTCCTCAAATTATCATTGTTTTCTTCTTACAATGTCTAAGATACAGTAAAACTAAGTTATGACAAAGTCACTGTGACCTATGATATTACTTTGCTTTATCTGTAATTCGTGATAACCATAGAAGGAATTCATTAAATTAACATAGCTCAGGATCAAAGATAACTTCGCTATATTGGTGAATTCACAATATCCATGTTCATACTGAACAAGTTTTACTGTACTTAATGTTTATACAGCACCATTTCTGTAAGGATTCGAGGTTCTAGAATACTTGCATTTCTCAATATTTTATAGGACATATTTCTCTAACACTTGATTCTTTTTTTAATTATGGTTAAAAATGCTTTTAAATCATGAACAAAATTTATATAATTTTCCTTGACTTTAGTTTTTGCTTAAACATACACACTAAATCAAGTAAAATGTATACTTTGCTTAAGTTCCCATAATATAGTAAATAAAACTAAATCTTGTAGATATATGTTTTAGACTAAGGCCATGATGGCTTTGGTGTTTTTCTTTAAGGATCTGTGAACCCTCAGACTGAAGACCTTCCTGAACCTGTAGAAGATACCGAGGTAAAGGAGAATGTATTAAACACGAGTTCTGGATTAGAAACTTCAGTGTCACAATCACCAAGTGAAAGCCCGAAGAAGCCAAGTCATATTTCAGGTGATTCTTGTGTGGAGAGAGATGTTTGTAGCACTGTAAGAGCAAGCAATGATGTGACTGATGCAGACAATCATCAAGACACAGACTCGGTATTAAAACCAGATATTGAAGAAGCAGTAGCAAATGTGGCATTAAAACCAGATATTGAAGAAGCAGTAACAGACATGGCATTAAAACCAGATATTGAAGAAGCAGTAACAGACATGGCATTAAAACCAGATATTGAAGAAGCAGTAACAGACATGGCATTAAAACCAGATATTGAAGAAGCAGTAACAGAAGTGGCATTAAAACAAGATATTGAAGAAGCAATTGAACAGAGACAAGGGATGAGTGATGAGCAAAACAGGAGCAAGGATATGGAAAAGGAAGTCAAGGAGAGGACAAATTACAATCTGCCTACTGAAGAAGAGAATAAAGATAAATTATCCAACAAGGGGGAGAGAGATTTACATAGAGATCTTGTAGAGTTAAAAGTGAAAGAACCAAACAGTGATATATTTAGCACAAAAAATATAGAACAAGAAAACGTTGAGAACAACCTTCAAGACAAAGAGGTGGAATTGAAAGTTATACAAAATGTACTCAGTGATATGTTGGAGAAAATAATTTCCAGTGAAGGCAATACAGAGACAGACTCTTGTACAGACATGACAGAGAGTTTAACATGCAGTGTTACTTCCAGTGATCTAGTGTGTACCTTTGATATTGATCCTAATCAGTTGAGCTGTTCCACAGAAGAATCTGGTTCAGTAAGTAATAGTCTGGATCTTATGAACTCGGAAGCTTCAGAGCAGATCACCTGTACAGCAGAAGAATCCAATGTAGAAACTAATAGTATGGATGATCAGGCAGTTGAATGTCATCAGTTAAACAATAACATGGAATTAAGTAATTGGTCTGCTTCAAAGTGCTCAACTGAGGAGACTTATTCACAGAAAAACCAAGATGTTCACAAACTATTCTCTTCCACAGTTGGCAGTAGTGGGGATGCTAACTCAGTTGATGTCCTGCCACTAATCTGCCCAAATAAAGAATCCAATTTCGGAAGCACTGTTGAATATGACAGGACAGTCCATCATCGTAGTTTAATAGAAGAATCTGATTTTGTAAGCGAAAGCCTGGATGTTTCACAGAGAAATAATGATCTCCATTCTATTGGACAGAATATTCTGAAAGAATCAATCTCAGACAGTAAAGAAGATAGTCTTGATGCTGAGGAAAGGGACACTTTGATTAATGATAAAGATGAGAATGTATGCAGTAATCCTGACAGAGGGAACTATGATGAGGAGAAACAAGAAGAAATAGTGAACATGAGTTTACCTGAAAAGACAATTGAAGAAGTCTCTGATGTAGGAATGCCAGTCACTGAATCTAAAGCTACTGAATGTGAGGTTGAAAAAGCATCTGGTGATGAAAATCCTGTTTTTTTAACTGAAGATGCAGAGGGAAACAGTTTATCTGGAAGGAAAGTTGAAACCACAACAGAATCTGTTTGCATAAATTCTTCAGGAGAGACTAGTGAATGTTCATCTAAAACAGAGGAGCTGGCAGAGTTGTCAAAAAGACGGAAACGAAAGACAGCAGAAACTGAGATGTCATCGTGTGAAGATAGCATTCCAGCCAAGAAACAGAGACTCCTGTCCAAGGAGGAGCTAAAACCAGTGAAGAAAATAATTTCAAATTTCTTCAGAATTCGAGCTTACTGGGAAAAGAAGAACGCCACTGATAAGAAAGTTTTGAGGTGTGATCTGGTGAAAAATCTTGTCAAGCATTTCTTTCTGGTAAATTCCTCTCCAGATTCACAAGTGCTGGTTGAAGGTGAAGTGAAAAGTGAATCCAAAACTGTGACTGCCAGCACTGGGAAAATGAATGTCTTGGATCAGGATTTATCTGACAAAGACTCTAACAATAACAGTGGTCAGACTGACCAGTTAACTAGGGCCTCTGCAGAGTTTGATGAGGGAGCCATGTGTGGCATTGATCAGGAGTCGTGTCCAGTCGAGACCCAGGAAGGAATCAGGGAAGTTCTAAGTTTGTCACAAGAGTCCTCTTCAACCTTGACTGGTTCTCAACAAGACAATATTCCTATCTATCAGGCATCTATTGAACCAGGCTGTGGGATTACTGTGGAAATGGGTAGACCAAATTCTCAAGAGAAGAATTTAATTGAAACTGAGGAAAGTGTCTTTACTTGTAAAGTACAAACACAAGCAAATAACATGGAAATTGATGTAAAAATCACCGATTTAGAGAGTCATGCTATCTCTTTGGATGACCCTCCTAAACAAAACCAGGATCATGATTCAGATCAGACCTATGTGGATGAAGAAAGTGATCAACAGAAATATCCAGGAGAGGGTGACATACTAGTACCTAATTTAAATGCAATAGGGAGAACCATTTCTACAGAGTCAGAGGCAAGTCAAATGAGTGAATTACTTCTGGAGAATGTTACTTTTCCTGATGTAGGATTAGATTCTGAGGAAACTAATGCTTCATTGCTTAAGAAGTCTATCTCAGGAATACAGACAGTTGCAGAGGATTCCATTGGAAATGAGAGCCTTGCTCAAAATGGAGAGGCGTTGGAAGCAGAAGGTTCTCCAAGGAGTCTTCATTCATCTACCAGTATCGATTATACAGCAGAGTATTGTGCTGGAGTTGTGGATTCATCTAATGACGTGCATGACAATGAGAGCTTTGAACAGCACAGTGACAGCGACGAAAGACTGATAAACAATGGAGATTTTACTGAGGATGGTTCAGAAGATGACAAAGTGTTAGAGTCCACAGCAGATAAGCAGAATTCTGAGGAGAGCAGTGCAGTAAGCCAGAGTACTGTAGAGAATAATGAAGAACCTCAGTCTATGAGTAGTGAGTTTGACTCTGAAGCTATAGAAATTCTCAGCACCAAATCTACCAGTGAGAGTGAGTTAGAAAAGCTGTATGGACAGTCATCCAGAAAGCCATGCACATTTGAAAATAGCTCTTCTGACTCGAGTCAGGATGTCACAGCCACAAGTCCAAGCAAGATGGATTCTGTTATTTTGAAAAATGCTATTGTACAAGTGTCAAAAATGGAAAGCAGTCTCGCAAAAAGAGAGGAATATACACAACAGTGCAATGCCAAGGATGAAAATGATGATGTGGAAGATGCTACAAGAGAATACAAAAGCCGTCTGCCAAAGCTCGAAAGTGACAGTGATCTGGAAATAATAGAAGAGAAACCAGCCTTACCACTGAAGTCTTTGGATGATATCCATATTTCCCTGTCTGATTCCAGCAGCGATGAGTTACCTGAGGTATTGTTTCTCAGAGAGGAGAAGCCTAATACAGCTCGTAATAAATCACTGACTGGATTGACCATAAAGGAGGAGCCCAGCACCCCAGTAAAATCTCCTGTAAGGTCTAAAGCTTTCCAGAGGTTGGAGAAGACACCAGTCACATCTGCAGACGAATCAAGTCCACGGAAAGTACTCAGAAAGAGGCTGTCTCTGAAGAGGACCCCACTGAAAAAGGAGAAAGAAGGCAAATCAAGTCCTCCACCCAGAAGAAAAAGTCCACGGAAGCCGAGGAAAACTAAGGACCAGAAGCCCATGAAGAGCGTGTACATTGACAGTGACATAGAAATTGTCTCTGGATCTGAGAGTGATAAAGACTTTACTCCTTCAAGGTTGAAGTTAAAACAGGAAATGGTCAGTGAGTCAGACAGTGACTCTGACAGGGACGGCAGTAAAAGGAGGCCCTCTCAGGGGGATAGGAAGTCCAGACAAACTACGCTCAAACTCGGCCAAACAGAAAAAGAAAAGGCCAGCACATCTAATGAACAAGCAGACAAAGAAAAACCAAAGGCATCTTATGATGAAGAAGATGGGATAGAGAGGATTTATCCCTTACAAGATGGTGATGGAATAAAAAGGACGCATCCATTACAGAAGCTGTCATCCGTGGAAAGTCAAGGAAGGCCAGCACATCTAATGAACAAGCAGACAAAGAAAAACCAAAGGCATCTTATGATGAAGAAGATGGGATAGAGAGGATTTATCCCTTACAAGATGGTGATGGAATAAAAAGGACGCATCCATTACAGAAGCTGTCATCCGTGGAAAGTCAAGGTACTTATTTTGTTTAGCTACAAGCAAGTTCAACTTGACATAAATGTATGTGGATGCTTTACAAGTAATGCTTGCACTTGTAGAAGCAATCTTGCAGTGAAAAAAAATATGCAGTTGCTTGTTTCTAAGTCCATCTGTGAACAAGTTGAGTTAGCTGTTACTTCAAAGACAATATTTTTATTAGGGTACTTAAACCATTCTTATTTTAAGTGTGCTGGCTTAAAAAAGAAAATCCATTTAATACTGTAAAATCACAAATTTTCATGGGGTTTTAATTTTCCCTTGTTTTAGAATGATTATGATAACTACAAATTTATGACCACCATGATATTTTTAATTATATATGCATTACTACTGAATATTCTCCGACCACAAAATCAAATCCCTAGAAACCAATGTTTTTTCTCAAACCTCGAAAATTTGACCTCCACGAAAATATGTGATATATAGTATTAGTATCTTTCATTGCTTCACAATCTGTTCATTAATCTGTTGTGGTGCTTTGGATGTTTTTGAGCTTTTTGTAAAGATCACTAGTTTAAAACTGCACACATCAACCTTAGAATGGTAATCAGATGAGCCCTCTACTAGCCTTTGTTTTAAACTCATCAAATGCTCATCTCTTTTTAAGTATTTAAAGACAACGATTTGTTATAAACTGAGAGCAAACTGACTTTTGTAGATGCTGGGTCTATGTCAGATATCTTCCAATCAGAGGAGTCCAAAGACGATGTCATCGACCAAGCAGGTAAGACAAATTTCTTCATATTGACCCCCAAAAAAATTAAGAGCCTTGCATCCTGATTATTTGAGACAGGTTCTTCTTTTTTGGTTTCTTAATACTTATGTTGTTCTATAAAATACTTCAGAATTTATCTGAAAGAGATTTCAATTCATTCTTTTAAAGTTTTTGAATTTTTATTTTTGTAGATGGTGAAAAATTACTTGTGGAAAATCAGAAGAAGGATAAGAACAAAGGGCAGACAACTGATGATGATTCTACAGAGCATTCCTTTATCTCGGATACTAAAGAAAGAGCCAGCTCAGCAGATAAACCAGGAGAGAAGCTTCAGGATAAAGAAAAGGCATATGAAGAGTGCAAAAATGACACTCCAGTTGTATCAAAAGAAAATCCACATTTGGTAAATGATAGAGATGATACTATTGAAAGGGATAATGAGGATGTAATTCGAGATCCACATAAAAGCAGAGGGCAGGCTGGAATTGACATCCCTAACATGGATCACTGTGGTGAAGATTACGTGGAGGACACTTGTCCTGAGGAGAGTGCGGAGGAGTGGGGAGCTCCCCCTCCCTTGTCACCGTACTGTTCCCAGGCCCTGTCTCCTCTTATCCCAGAGGCAGGATCAGGAAACGCAGGACTGGAGACCAGCACAGACTTGGGGGAGAGTACCAGCAAAACAATATCACCAGAAAAGACACCACAAAAAGCTCCAATAACTATGGAATTCGACAGCGACAGTGAGTTTTCTGGACCAGAGGTCAATTTTGATGCATTGAATTCACCTGATATGAACACTCGCATTGGAATGGATGAGGAGAATAATGACTCTGATGGAGACACCAACAGTATTGGAGGCAGTGAATCTAACAGGTTGATGGAGATAGAAAATGATGATGAATTACCAAGTATTGGTAGGAAGAGGAAAGCGCAGGATGATAGTGATGATTTTATTTCCACACCAAAGAGATTAAAGACTAACAAAAACAGGGACAAGACCAAAGAAAAAGGAAAGGACCCTGTTACACACCCTGATTTCAACTTTTCCAATGACCAGAAAGAATTGGGAGATGTAAAAGAAAAAACTTCATCCCAGATGTCCAAAGTCAGACAACTGATGCAGAAGCTAAAAGCCAAGAAGTCTGGTGGGCAGGTGGAGGAGAGTCCAGATCCTGAGAGGTCTGCTGTACCCTCCAGCTCAAATCAGGAGCCACCAGGGGACATACCGAGCTCCAGTGGAGCTCAGAGGAGGCTTGTAATGGATACTGGTAACTCGTACCAGACAGCTCAGAATCAGGTTCAAAGGTAGGGGTTGCTGTGTTACGCAGACCAATGATCTGAATTCTGTTTATTGAACTTTTTTTTTTTCATTGAAAAATCTTTTTCCTGTTTTAGATGCAGAGAATTTTTGCAGACACTTAAGAGAGAATTTCAGCAGTCTCCTAGATTAACAGAGAATCCCAGAGTAATACAATGGATGTAAGTCTTAAAAAACATATCATTTTCTTCTGATGCTTTATATTCACTGCTTCTGATTTTAAAACACCTTTTTAATGTCACCACAGGAAGAACCTGCGGGAGCTGGAGTCTAGGCTGGAGCTGTCTAGGACCGTGATAGCCGTGGTGGGGGACACAGGGTCAGGGAAATCCTCCCTGATGAACGCCCTACTGGACCAGCTGGACATCCTCCCCACGTCAGGGATGCGGGCGTGTACAGCTGTAGTGGTGGAGGTGATCAATAACCCCAACAGCACAAAGTATGAGGCCGACATCACCTTCCTGTCTAAACAAGTAAGTTACCATCAATGACATTCTGTGTTCCAAATGTCATTGATGATAACATCTTTTTATTTAGAACAAGTAGGTTACTTGAGATTTTGTTATGTGTTTGAAAAGTAAAGATGATTTCCTCAACTTTTATCTTGGGTTGAATTTGAATCATTTTCTGTTGGTTCTGACAGGCTTACTGGAACTTACTGAAAATTAAATTTTCTACTTTTAAATTGCGTCATTTTCAACTAAGTCGGGCAATTGCATCATTTATATTCTCTTGCAAAATCAATAAAACTTGAAAATAGTTATGACAGAAAGAAGATTAATACAAACGGATTTATGGTAGGGATTTTTACTGTGAAGTCAATAGAAAATGTGTAGTCCCTTTCATGTAATGCTTCATCTGTCTCTGTAGGAATGGCACACAGAGCTCCGTCTTTTGTTGAGGGATCTCACCGACGTGAACGGAAAGATCAAGAAGGGGATTCCAGATCCCAAGTCGGAGGCGGGGGTGGCGTTCCTTAAGATTAAGGCGGTGTATGGGAGGATTGACACGTATGATGTACTAGTCCATCAGTCACTGGTTACAAGGTGGCTGGACAGAGTCCGAACTATTTCTCACTCAGATGTAAGTGTACAGATTTCTTGTTGAAAAGGAATGAGGTTGCACCTTTTTTTCAGGACGTTTTTCTGAGGGGGAATGCTGAAAACATGTAAATGCAGACAGACACGTACATACAATTTATCACAATTGATTTTATAACATTACTAGCACCTGAAAACTAAACTCTCATCTAGAAAAGGTTTGATTTTATGGTAAAACCTTTTTTGTTATACCTTTTCACTTTTACTAACATACAATATTCTAGGTATGTTTTAAAATTTTTATGCCCCCCTTCGAAGAAGGGAGGGCATATTGCTTTGCTGCTGTCTGTCGGTCGGTCTGTCGGTCCATTTAGTTTCCGTTCAAGAAAAGAATGAAAGGTAACTCCATAATTTTTGTAAAACATTGTGTTTTTAACAATAGAAATCAACGGAAAATATTTTGTAAAATCAATTCCCTATACGCATCAATTTGTAATAAATGTGCTAGCTAAAAGCTTGTTTTACTGTACTTAAAAAATTTAACCCATTTTAAATGTTAAATTGACGATACCGGTGATCCCCATTTCGCTGCTTGTTCATTGGCTTTCATGGAGGCCACGGTGATGCCCTCTCCTAACTTGGGTCGAATCTGATTGGAGAATGCCTTCTCTATTTCCAGCTGTAGGTCTCTTATCAAGGAATCAAACTTCTGTGACAAGAGTTGTGTCCTCTGCTCAATGGCACTTTGTGACTTCTTTCTTTCTCCCTTTGTCTATTATTAAAGGGCACAATGATAAAAACTCTATCAGCTATATGTCTGAATACTGTAGGGAACATTTTTGAAAAAATAATAATACAAGAACATTCATCTTTAAATTTAAGATCTTTTTACTCTTTTCTGAAACTAAATATTGGTTTTGTTTTTCTGTTTGTAATTAATTATAGACAACACAACTTAAGTAAGTAATGATGAAATTAAGTTTTAAGTAATACATTGCATTCACTAAAAAAACTAGCATTAGTTTTATGAAGACTAAATGAATTTTCAGCTGTAACCTGGATGATTCCGTCCTCATTGAGGTAATTCTGGATGTCAAACACAAACTGAGCCACCCTCTGTAGAATTCTCTCTATACTACCACGGTGTCGGACAGCAGTCATCTGGTGGATGTACGACCTTAAGGCTGGTATCTGGGTGTCTTCTTCTGTACTGAACACCTAAAATAGCGAGGTCAAAGCTTCCTCATCATACACTGAATTCTTAAATGTTTCTACAAGTATCCAAGATGATTTGATGAAAGTGAAAAAATTGTGCTTGAAATTAAAGATTTCTACAACTTTAATAAACAAATTATCCAGGCCATAAAAAGTTAACATGCTTCTTATTATTAATTATTCTGTGTAGTCTACATATCTACCATAATTGCTTTCTCTGTTGTAAATCTGAAGTATGCAAGTAACATAGAATTTTTTTAATCCTGAATTAGAACAGAACGGTGCCTGATAATGTACCGTGGGGGGCCCATCGTCGATTATGATGTTCCTCATTTTTTGGTACTCGTTAGCGCTGACACAGAACACCTTCAGGTTCTCAGCTGAGGATCCGATATCTTCATCATCATCCTCACTGTTATACAAATCATCATCATCCATCTCCTCCACATTAGACATCCCAGCCTTCCTCTTCATTTCCTGTTTGGGGAAAAAACATTTCAATAAATGATGAAATATTTCTTAAATTTATCATATTTAGAGAACAATTCTAATACATATATATTAACTCCATTTGGAAACAAATTTTCGTAGAGGCATGGTAGCTATGTGCATTGTAACATGGTTATAAGAATGTCACACAATTAACGGCACACATTAAATCATTGTAAATCAAATGAATTAATATTAAATCTGATATTTGTCCAGGTCAAATTTTATGATCCATGAGATTAAATTGCAAATTTTCATAACTCTCTTCTCTAAAATATTCTTGTGCAGGTTTAAGAAATAACTACCAGAAATTAAATAAACAGGAATAAGAATTACTTTACTATCTTCAGCTAGAAGCTCAACAACAATAGCATCAATATAAGGAGAAAACAGGCATCACATTCTACTATAACACAAACTTGAATATATCCTTACCCTCAGTCCGGCCTTGAAGTCCCTCTTGATTTCCTTTTTGGAGTAGTTATTCCTGGCCTTGGCACACAGACTGGACAGTTCCTTTCTCTTCTGACTAATGGTCATCTCGTGCTGTAGACAGGTGTTGTCAGCTTCAGTGATAGACTTACGGTATGACTGAATCAGCTCTTTATTTTTTCGGATTGCTTCCTGCTTCTCAATCAGCATATCCTTGATTTCTTTGACCTGTAAATATATTACAAGGGAATGCTAATCCAACTTTACCTTATACAGTAATGACTTGGTTTCTAAAATCCCAAACTTTACATCCCCCTGTAAAGCAACTTTAATTTGTTTGCAAGAAATATCTGTAAGTTTCAAGGCAAGCATTACTAGCATTTCTCACTGTGAACCTTTTTCCTCATTAAAAGAAGAAAGTTAATCTTTAATGTAGAAGTTTTCTTATTGGCTAAAATTAAAATTGAAGCTAAACAGATGATTCATAAAAAAGAGCTCCAAGAGCTATAAAGACTTTCCTCCTTGTTATACCCATTGCAGCCTCTCAGGAGCAATGATTTTAACAATTTACAATCTTACTTATCCCAGAATGCTTCAACATAAGTGTCAGCTTTTCTGGCCCAGTGGTTCTTGAGGTATTTTAATGACCCCACCCTTTTTTGGTCTTTTCTTGAATATCTTCCCTTGTATGAGGGCTTGGCCTTTTAATTTTATTTTAAATTGCCCTTTACCCAAGAATGCTTTGTACCAAGTTTGGTTGAAAATGGCCCAGTGGTTCTTGAGAAGAAGTTGAAAATGTGAAAAGTTTACAGTCAGACAATGTGTGATCAGAAAAGCTCACTTGAGCTTTCAGTTCAGGTGAACAATAAAAGTTAGTGCAATATACTGTATTATAATGTATTATTTTTAGCGTGTACAATATTAAGTGGAAATTGATTTTTGGAGAAGTAAGCATAGATTTGATTTGGCGCATTTCTCATTTTTCCTATTAATTTGTATATGTGCAAGATGTTTAGCTTTGTACTTGATTTAGCGGAAGTTTTAATTCATCAAAAGTGCTAAAATGAATACTTAGCCCAATGTAATACGGTTACAGTAAATCGGTTTAGGTTTTTCTGTATTCTCACCTCCTGTGAGTCCTCCTTGCCCTCGATGTCCTCGGTCCTCAGACACTCCTCAATCTCCTCAATGTTCTGCCTCAGTTCCCGGTTCTCTCTCTTTAGCTGCTCCATACACTGTCTGTTGGTTGTCTTACTGTCCTCTAAATCGTTCTTCTCCATCTCCAGACGATTGATCTCAGCCTCCAGAGGTTCCACTTCCTCCCGAAGATTCAGCCCTCTATAAACAATAAAATTTATCATTATCAGCCGGTATTGCCCCGCAAGTAAAGAACTACTGTATATAAACAAAATCTTGTCTAATTTACATGTAGAAATTAAATGAAAGAAAAATTTGTAAAGACCAAGTAATCATTCTTGCAGAAATGTTACTCTACAAAGCAATTTTTTCATTTTTATAGAACTTATAAAACAATGACAACAAGTGTACACTGGGATACCTGATGATTTCTGAGTTTTTGATGATGTCTGTTTTTGTACAGATAAATGCGATGTTTCCATACTGTCCATCCATCAACAGCTGTCTGCGGAAGTTCTCTCCCAGGAGATCTTTGGCCGTCTTATCATCAATGGCACGATGAATGGAGGACACAACCCACACGGCTGTACAGTTCTTCAAATGCTGAAAACAAACATTCAAAGGGTCTTTAATATGACATCAAAAACTACAATCCAAAGAAATTTACGTAAGACAGCTCAAAGAATTGAGTATGGCTACAATTAGGCCTACAACAGAAATTGAATATCCACTCACATCTCGAGCTATTTTGTCTCGGGCTGCGTTCGAGTCCCTCACGCCTGGTAGATCCACCAGTACCGCTCCACTGCTGCAGGCATCACAGTTAGGTAGACGAACTGTAACCTTCTTTACGATTGGCCAAAACTGACCTCCAGCACCAGGGTCAGCAGTTTCTATGTACTTATCAATGGAATTTCTGAAGGTCTTAGGCTACAAATAGCATATATAATTCACATACTTAAAACATCTGATTGGTAGTTAAGTTTGATAAGATTTTTTCCAAGATTGTAGAATATTTTAGTGCAAATATCAGATTTAAACAAGAGTTGTTTGTAAAACACTTATGCCCCCCTCCCCCACAAATTGGAATTTTTCTAAGTCCAAGGGGCATAACTCCGTCAATTATGGTGCGATCATACCCAAAACAGAACTTGATCTATTCATCTGACTAATCTGTATACTAAATCCCATTTCAATATGTGCAACCTCTCCATAGAATATGAACGGAAACTGCCAATAATTGGAATTATTCTAAGTCCAAGGGGCATAACTCTGTCAATTATGGTGGGATCGTACCCAAAACAGAACTTGACCTAGATATTCATCTGACTAATCTGTATACTAAATTCCATTTCAATATGTGCAAATTCTCCAAAGAAAATAAACGGAAACTGCAAATAGTTGGAATTTTTCTAAGTCCAAGGGGCATAACTCTGTCAAAAATGGTGTGATCGTAACCAAAACAGAACTTGACCTAGATATATATCTAATATACCTGTGTACCAAATTTCATTTCAGTATGTGCAATATTTGTGAAGAAAATGAACGGAAACTAAATGGACCGACAGACCGACCGACAGACAGCAGCAAAGCAATATGCCCTCCCTTCTTCGAAGGGGGGCATAAAAATTTTAAAACATACCTAGAATATTGTATGTTAGTAAAAGTGAAAAGGTATAACAAAAAAGGTTTTACCATAAAATCAAACCTTTTCTAGATGAGAGTTTAGTTTTCAGGTGCTAGTAATGTTATAAAATCAATTGTGATAAATTGTATGTACGTGTCTGTCTGCATTTACATGTTTTCAGCATTCCCCCTCAGAAAAACGTCCTGAAAAAAAGGTGCAACCTCATTCCTTTTCAACAAGAAATCTGTACACTTACATCTGAGTGAGAAATAGTTCGGACTCTGTCCAGCCACCTTGTAACCAGTGACTGATGGACTAGTACATCATACGTGTCAATCCTCCCATACACCGCCTTAATCTTAAGGAACGCCACCCCCGCCTCCGACTTGGGATCTGGAATCCCCTTCTTGATCTTTCCGTTCACGTCGGTGAGATCCCTCAACAAAAGACGGAGCTCTGTGTGCCATTCCTACAGAGACAGATGAAGCATTACATGAAAGGGACTACACATTTTCTATTGACTTCACAGTAAAAATCCCTACCATAAATCCGTTTGTATTAATCTTCTTTCTGTCATAACTATTTTCAAGTTTTATTGATTTTGCAAGAGAATATAAATGATGCAATTGCCCGACTTAGTTGAAAATGACGCAATTTAAAAGTAGAAAATTTAATTTTCAGTAAGTTCCAGTAAGCCTGTCAGAACCAACAGAAAATGATTCAAATTCAACCCAAGATAAAAGTTGAGGAAATCATCTTTACTTTTCAAACACATAACAAAATCTCAAGTAACCTACTTGTTCTAAATAAAAAGATGTTATCATCAATGACATTTGGAACACAGAATGTCATTGATGGTAACTTACTTGTTTAGACAGGAAGGTGATGTCGGCCTCATACTTTGTGCTGTTGGGGTTATTGATCACCTCCACCACTACAGCTGTACACGCCCGCATCCCTGACGTGGGGAGGATGTCCAGCTGGTCCAGTAGGGCGTTCATCAGGGAGGATTTCCCTGACCCTGTGTCCCCCACCACGGCTATCACGGTCCTAGACAGCTCCAGCCTAGACTCCAGCTCCCGCAGGTTCTTCCTGTGGTGACATTAAAAAGGTGTTTTAAAATCAGAAGCAGTGAATATAAAGCATCAGAAGAAAATGATATGTTTTTTAAGACTTACATCCATTGTATTACTCTGGGATTCTCTGTTAATCTAGGAGACTGCTGAAATTCTCTCTTAAGTGTCTGCAAAAATTCTCTGCATCTAAAACAGGAAAAAGATTTTTCAATGAAAAAAAAAAAGTTCAATAAACAGAATTCAGATCATTGGTCTGCGTAACACAGCAACCCCTACCTTTGAACCTGATTCTGAGCTGTCTGGTACGAGTTACCAGTATCCATTACAAGCCTCCTCTGAGCTCCACTGGAGCTCGGTATGTCCCCTGGTGGCTCCTGATTTGAGCTGGAGGGTACAGCAGACCTCTCAGGATCTGGACTCTCCTCCACCTGCCCACCAGACTTCTTGGCTTTTAGCTTCTGCATCAGTTGTCTGACTTTGGACATCTGGGATGAAGTTTTTTCTTTTACATCTCCCAATTCTTTCTGGTCATTGGAAAAGTTGAAATCAGGGTGTGTAACAGGGTCCTTTCCTTTTTCTTTGGTCTTGTCCCTGTTTTTGTTAGTCTTTAATCTCTTTGGTGTGGAAATAAAATCATCACTATCATCCTGCGCTTTCCTCTTCCTACCAATACTTGGTAATTCATCATCATTTTCTATCTCCATCAACCTGTTAGATTCACTGCCTCCAATACTGTTGGTGTCTCCATCAGAGTCATTATTCTCCTCATCCATTCCAATGCGAGTGTTCATATCAGGTGAATTCAATGCATCAAAATTGACCTCTGGTCCAGAAAACTCACTGTCGCTGTCGAATTCCATAGTTATTGGAGCTTTTTGTGGTGTCTTTTCTGGTGATATTGTTTTGCTGGTACTCTCCCCCAAGTCTGTGCTGGTCTCCAGTCCTGCGTTTCCTGATCCTGCCTCTGGGATAAGAGGAGACAGGGCCTGGGAACAGTACGGTGACAAGGGAGGGGGAGCTCCCCACTCCTCCGCACTCTCCTCAGGACAAGTGTCCTCCACGTAATCTTCACCACAGTGATCCATGTTAGGGATGTCAATTCCAGCCTGCCCTCTGCTTTTATGTGGATCTCGAATTACATCCTCATTATCCCTTTCAATAGTATCATCTCTATCATTTACCAAATGTGGATTTTCTTTTGATACAACTGGAGTGTCATTTTTGCACTCTTCATATGCCTTTTCTTTATCCTGAAGCTTCTCTCCTGGTTTATCTGCTGAGCTGGCTCTTTCTTTAGTATCCGAGATAAAGGAATGCTCTGTAGAATCATCATCAGTTGTCTGCCCTTTGTTCTTATCCTTCTTCTGATTTTCCACAAGTAATTTTTCACCATCTACAAAAATAAAAATTCAAAAACTTTAAAAGAATGAATTGAAATCTCTTTCAGATAAATTCTGAAGTATTTTATAGAACAACATAAGTATTAAGAAACCAAAAAAGAAGAACCTGTCTCAAATAATCAGGATGCAAGGCTCTTAATTTTTTTGGGGGTCAATATGAAGAAATTTGTCTTACCTGCTTGGTCGATGACATCGTCTTTGGACTCCTCTGATTGGAAGATATCTGACATAGACCCAGCATCTACAAAAGTCAGTTTGCTCTCAGTTTATAACAAATCGTTGTCTTTAAATACTTAAAAAGAGATGAGCATTTGATGAGTTTAAAACAAAGGCTAGTAGAGGGCTCATCTGATTACCATTCTAAGGTTGATGTGTGCAGTTTTAAACTAGTGATCTTTACAAAAAGCTCAAAAACATCCAAAGCACCACAACAGATTAATGAACAGATTGTGAAGCAATGAAAGATACTAATACTATATATCACATATTTTCGTGGAGGTCAAATTTTCGAGGTTTGAGAAAAAACATTGGTTTCTAGGGATTTGATTTTGTGGTCGGAGAATATTCAGTAGTAATGCATATATAATTAAAAATATCATGGTGGTCATAAATTTGTAGTTATCATAATCATTCTAAAACAAGGGAAAATTAAAACCCCATGAAAATTTGTGATTTTACAGTATTAAATGGATTTTCTTTTTTAAGCCAGCACACTTAAAATAAGAATGGTTTAAGTACCCTAATAAAAATATTGTCTTTGAAGTAACAGCTAACTCAACTTGTTCACAGATGGACTTAGAAACAAGCAACTGCATATTTTTTTTCACTGCAAGATTGCTTCTACAAGTGCAAGCATTACTTGTAAAGCATCCACATACATTTATGTCAAGTTGAACTTGCTTGTAGCTAAACAAAATAAGTACCTTGACTTTCCACGGATGACAGCTTCTGTAATGGATGCGTCCTTTTTATTCCATCACCATCTTGTAAGGGATAAATCCTCTCTATCCCATCTTCTTCATCATAAGATGCCTTTGGTTTTTCTTTGTCTGCTTGTTCATTAGATGTGCTGGCCTTCTCTTTTTCTGTTTGGCCGAGTTTGAGCGTAGTTTGTCTGGACTTCCTATCCCCCTGAGAGGGCCTCCTTTTACTGCCGTCCCTGTCAGAGTCACTGTCTGACTCACTGACCACTTCCTGTTTTAACTTCAAAATTGAAGGAGTAAAGTCTTTATCACTCTCAGATCCAGAGACAATTTCTATGTCACTGTCAATGTACACGCTCTTCACTGGCTTCTGGTCCTTAGTTTTCCTCGGCTTCCGTGGACTTTTTCTTCTGGGTGGAGGACTTGATTTGCCTTCTTTCTCCTTTTTCAGTGGGGTCCTCTTCAGAGACAGCCTCTTTCTGAGTACTTTCCGTGGACTTGATTCGTCTGCAGATGTGACTGGTGTCTTCTCCAACCTCTGGAAAGCTTTAGACCTTACAGGAGATTTTACTGGGGTGCTGGGCTCCTCCTTTATGGTCAATCCAGTCAGTGATTTATTACGAGCTGTATTAGGCTTCTCCTCTCTGAGAAACAATACCTCAGGTAACTCATCGCTGCTGGAATCAGACAGGGAAATGTGGATATCATCCAAAGACTTCAGTGGTAAGGCTGGTTTCTCTTCTATTATTTCCAGATCACTGTCACTTTCGAGCTTTGGCAGACGGCTTTTGTATTCTCTTGTAGCATCTTCCACATCATCATTTTCATCCTTGGCATTGCACTGTTGTGTATATTCCTCTCTTTTTGCGAGACTGCTTTCCATTTTTGACACTTGTACAATAGCATTTTTCAAAATAACAGAATCCATCTTGCTTGGACTTGTGGCTGTGACATCCTGACTCGAGTCAGAAGAGCTGTTTTCAAATGTGCATGGCTCTCTGGATGACTGTCCATACAGCTTTTCTAACTCACTCTCACTGGTAGATTTGGTGCTGAGAATTTCTATAGCTTCAGAGTCAAACTCACTACTCATAGACTGAGGTTCTTCATTATTCTCTACAGTACTCTGGCTTATTGCACTGCTCTCCTCAGAATTCTGCTCATCTGCTGTGGACTCCAACACTTTGTCAACTTCTGAACCATCCTCAGTAAAATCTCCATTGATTATCAGTCTTTCGTCGCTGTCACTGTGCTGTTCAAAGCTCTCATTGTCATGCACGTCATTAGATGAATCCACAACTCCAGCACAATACTCTGCTGTATAATCGATACTGGTAGATGAATGAAGACTCCTTGGAGAACCTTCTGCTTCCAACGCCTCTCCATTTTGAGCAAGGCTCTCATTTCCAATGGAATCCTCTGCATCTGTCTGTATTCCTGAGATAGACTTCTTAAGCAATGAAGCATTAGTTTCCTCAGAATCTAATCCTACATCAGGAATAGTAACATTCTCCAGAAGTAATTCACTCATTTGACTTGCCTCTGACTCTGTAGAAATGGTTCTCCCTATTGCATTTAAATTAGGTACTAGTATGTCACCCTCTCCTGGATATTTCTGTTGATCACTTTCTTCATCCACATAGGTCTGATCTGAATCATGATCCTGGTTTTGTTTAGGAGGGTCATCCAAAGAGATAGCATGACTCTCTAAATCAGAGATTTTTACATCAATTTCCATGTTATTTGCTTGTGTTTGTACTTTACAAGTAAAGACACTTTCCTCAGTTTCAATTAAATTCTTCTCTTGAGAATTTGGTCTACCCATTTCCAAAGTAATCCCACAGCCTGGTTCAATAGATGCCTGATAGATAGGAATATTGTCTTGTTGAGAACAAGTCAAGGTTGAAGAGGACTCTTGTGACAAACTTAGAACTTCCCTGATTCCTTCCTGGGTCTTATCTGGACACGACTCCTGATCAATGCCACACATGGCTCCCTCATCAAACTCTGCAGAGGCCCTAGTTAACTGGTCAGTCTGACCACTGTTATTGTTAGAGTCTTTGTCAGATAAATCCTGATCCAAGACATTCATTTTCCCAGTGCTGGCAGTCACAGTTTTGGATTCACTTTTCACTTCACCTTCAACCAGCACTTGTGAATCTGGAGAGGAATTTACCAGAAAGAAATGCTTGACAAGATTTTTCACCAGATCACACCTAAAAACTTTCTTATCAGTGGCGTTCTTCTCTTCCCAGTAAGCTCGAATTCTGAAGAAATTTGAAATTATTTTTTTCACTGGTTTTAGCTCCTCCTCAGACAGGAGTCTCTGTTTCTTGGCTGGAATGCTATCTTCACATGATGACATCTCAGTTTCTGCTGTCTTTCGTTTCCGTCTTTTTGACAACTCTGCCAGCTCCTCTGTTTTAGATGAACATTCACTAGTCTCTCCTGAAGAATTTATGCAAACAGATTCTGTTGTGGTTTCAACTTTCCTTCCAGATAAACTGTATCCCTCTGCATCTTCAGTTGAAAAAACAGGATTTTCATCACCAGATGCTTTTTCAACCTCACATTCAGTAGCTTTAGATTCAGTGACTGGCATTCCTACTTCAGAGACTTCTTCAATTATCTTTTCAGGTAAACTCATGTTCACTATTTCTTCTTGTTTCTCCTCATCATAGTTCCCTCTGTCAGGATTACGGCATACATTCTCATCTCTATCATTAATCAAAGTGTCCCTTTCCTCAGCATCAAGACTATCTTCTTTACTGTCTGAGATTGATTCTTTCAGAATATTCTGTCCAATAGAATGGAGTTCATCATTTCTCTGTGAAACATCCCGGCTTTCGCTTACAAAATCAGATTCTTCTATTAAACTACGATGATGGACTGTCCTGTCATGTTCAACAGTGCTTCCGAAATTGGATTCTTTATTCGGGCAGATTAGTGGCAGGCCATCAACTGAGTAAGCATCCCCACTACTGCCAACTGTGGAAGAGAATAGTTTGTGAACATCTTGGTTTTTCTGTGAATAAGTCTCCTCAGTTAAGCACTTTGAAGCAGACCAATTACTTAATTCCATGTTATTGTTTAACTGATGACATTCAACTGCCTGATCATCCATATTATTAGTTTCTACATTGGATTCTTCTGCTGTACAGGTGATCTGCTCTGAAGCTTTCGAGTTCATAAGATCCAGACTATTACTTACTGAACCAGATTCTTCTGTGGAACAGCTCAACTGATTAGGATCAATATCAAAGGTACACACTAGATCACTGGAAGTAACACTGCATGTTAAACTCTCTGTCATGTCTGTACAAGAGTCTGTCTCTGTATTGCCTTCACTGGAAATTATTTTCTCCAACATATCACTGAGTACATTTTGTATATCTTTCAATTCCACCTCTTTGTCTTGAAGGTTGTTCTCTACGTTTTCTTGTTCTATATTTTTTGTGCTAAATATATCACTGTTTGGTTCTTTCACTTTTAACTCTACAAGATCTCTATGTAAATCTCTCTCCCCCTTGTTGGATAATTTATCTTTATTCTCTTCTTCAGTAGGCAGATTGTAATTTGTCCTCTCCTTGACTTCCTTTTCCATATCCTTGCTCCTGTTTTGCTCATCACTCATCCCTTGTCTCTGTTCAATTGCTTCTTCAATATCTTGTTTTAATGCCACTTCTGTTACTGCTTCTTCAATATCTGGTTTTAATGCCATGTCTGTTACTGCTTCTTCAATATCTGGTTTTAATGCCATGTCTGTTACTGCTTCTTCAATATCTGGTTTTAATGCCATGTCTGTTACTGCTTCTTCAATATCTGGTTTTAATGCCATGTCTGTTACTGCTTCTTCAATATCTGGTTTTAATGCCATGTCTGTTACTGCTTCTTCAATATCTGGTTTTAATGCCATGTCTGTTACTGCTTCTTCAATATCTGGTTTTAATGCCATGTCTGTTACTGCTTCTTCAATATCTGGTTTTAATGCCATGTCTGTTACTGCTTCTTCAATATCTGGTTTTAATGCCATGTCTGTTACTGCTTCTTCAATATCTGGTTTTAATGCCATGTCTGTTACTGCTTCTTCAATATCTGGTTTTAATGCCATGTCTGTTACTGCTTCTTCAATATCTGGTTTTAATGCCATGTCTGTTACTGCTTCTTCAATATCTGGTTTTAATGCCATGTCTGTTACTGCTTCTTCAATATCTGGTTTTAATGCCATGTCTGTTACTGCTTCTTCAATATCTGGTTTTAATGCCATGTCTGTTACTGCTTCTTCAATATCTGGTTTTAATGCCATGTCTGTTACTGCTTCTTCAATATCTGGTTTTAATGCCATGTCTGTTACTGCTTCTTCAATATCTGGTTTTAATGCCATGTCTGTTACTGCTTCTTCAATATCTGGTTTTAATGCCATGTCTGTTACTGCTTCTTCAATATCTGGTTTTAATGCCATGTCTGTTACTGCTTCTTCAATATCTGGTTTTAATGCCATGTCTGTTACTGCTTCTTCAATATCTGGTTTTAATGCCATGTCTGTTACTGCTTCTTCAATATCTGGTTTTAATGCCATGTCTGTTACTGCTTCTTCAATATCTGGTTTTAATGCCATGTCTGTTACTGCTTCTTCAATATCTGGTTTTAATGCCATGTCTGTTACTGCTTCTTCAATATCTGGTTTTAATGCCATGTCTGTTACTGCTTCTTCAATATCTGGTTTTAATGCCATGTCTGTTACTGCTTCTTCAATATCTGGTTTTAATGCCATGTCTGTTACTGCTTCTTCAATATCTGGTTTTAATGCCATGTCTGTTACTGCTTCTTCAATATCTGGTTTTAATGCCATGTCTGTTACTGCTTCTTCAATATCTGGTTTTAATGCCATGTCTGTTACTGCTTCTTCAATATCTGGTTTTAATGCCATGTCTGTTACTGCTTCTTCAATATCTGGTTTTAATGCCATGTCTGTTACTGCTTCTTCAATATCTGGTTTTAATGCCATGTCTGTTACTGCTTCTTCAATATCTGGTTTTAATGCCATGTCTGTTACTGCTTCTTCAATATCTGGTTTTAATGCCATGTCTGTTACTGCTTCTTCAATATCTGGTTTTAATGCCATGTCTGTTACTGCTTCTTCAATATCTGGTTTTAATGCCATGTCTGTTACTGCTTCTTCAATATCTGGTTTTAATGCCATGTCTGTTACTGCTTCTTCAATATCTGGTTTTAATGCCATGTCTGTTACTGCTTCTTCAATATCTGGTTTTAATGCCATGTCTGTTACTGCTTCTTCAATATCTGGTTTTAATGCCATGTCTGTTACTGCTTCTTCAATATCTGGTTTTAATGCCATGTCTGTTACTGCTTCTTCAATATCTGGTTTTAATGCCATGTCTGTTACTGCTTCTTCAATATCTGGTTTTAATGCCATGTCTGTTACTGCTTCTTCAATATCTGGTTTTAATGCCATGTCTGTTACTGCTTCTTCAATATCTGGTTTTAATGCCATGTCTGTTACTGCTTCTTCAATATCTGGTTTTAATGCCATGTCTGTTACTGCTTCTTCAATATCTGGTTTTAATGCCATGTCTGTTACTGCTTCTTCAATATCTGGTTTTAATGCCATGTCTGTTACTGCTTCTTCAATATCTGGTTTTAATGCCATGTCTGTTACTGCTTCTTCAATATCTGGTTTTAATGCCATGTCTGTTACTGCTTCTTCAATATCTGGTTTTAATGCCATGTCTGTTACTGCTTCTTCAATATCTGGTTTTAATGCCATGTCTGTTACTGCTTCTTCAATATCTGGTTTTAATGCCATGTCTGTTACTGCTTCTTCAATATCTGGTTTTAATGCCATGTCTGTTACTGCTTCTTCAATATCTGGTTTTAATGCCATGTCTGTTACTGCTTCTTCAATATCTGGTTTTAATGCCATGTCTGTTACTGCTTCTTCAATATCTGGTTTTAATGCCATGTCTGTTACTGCTTCTTCAATATCTGGTTTTAATGCCATGTCTGTTACTGCTTCTTCAATATCTGGTTTTAATGCCATGTCTGTTACTGCTTCTTCAATATCTGGTTTTAATGCCATGTCTGTTACTGCTTCTTCAATATCTGGTTTTAATGCCATGTCTGTTACTGCTTCTTCAATATCTGGTTTTAATGCCATGTCTGTTACTGCTTCTTCAATATCTGGTTTTAATGCCATGTCTGTTACTGCTTCTTCAATATCTGGTTTTAATGCCATGTCTGTTACTGCTTCTTCAATATCTGGTTTTAATGCCATGTCTGTTACTGCTTCTTCAATATCTGGTTTTAATGCCATGTCTGTTACTGCTTCTTCAATATCTGGTTTTAATGCCATGTCTGTTACTGCTTCTTCAATATCTGGTTTTAATGCCATGTCTGTTACTGCTTCTTCAATATCTGGTTTTAATGCCATGTCTGTTACTGCTTCTTCAATATCTGGTTTTAATGCCATGTCTGTTACTGCTTCTTCAATATCTGGTTTTAATGCCATGTCTGTTACTGCTTCTTCAATATCTGGTTTTAATGCCATGTCTGTTACTGCTTCTTCAATATCTGGTTTTAATGCCATGTCTGTTACTGCTTCTTCAATATCTGGTTTTAATGCCATGTCTGTTACTGCTTCTTCAATATCTGGTTTTAATGCCATGTCTGTTACTGCTTCTTCAATATCTGGTTTTAATGCCATGTCTGTTACTGCTTCTTCAATATCTGGTTTTAATGCCATGTCTGTTACTGCTTCTTCAATATCTGGTTTTAATGCCATGTCTGTTACTGCTTCTTCAATATCTGGTTTTAATGCCATGTCTGTTACTGCTTCTTCAATATCTGGTTTTAATGCCATGTCTGTTACTGCTTCTTCAATATCTGGTTTTAATGCCATGTCTGTTACTGCTTCTTCAATATCTGGTTTTAATGCCATGTCTGTTACTGCTTCTTCAATATCTGGTTTTAATGCCATGTCTGTTACTGCTTCTTCAATATCTGGTTTTAATGCCATGTCTGTTACTGCTTCTTCAATATCTGGTTTTAATGCCATGTCTGTTACTGCTTCTTCAATATCTGGTTTTAATGCCATGTCTGTTACTGCTTCTTCAATATCTGGTTTTAATGCCATGTCTGTTACTGCTTCTTCAATATCTGGTTTTAATGCCATGTCTGTTACTGCTTCTTCAATATCTGGTTTTAATGCCATGTCTGTTACTGCTTCTTCAATATCTGGTTTTAATGCCATGTCTGTTACTGCTTCTTCAATATCTGGTTTTAATGCCATGTCTGTTACTGCTTCTTCAATATCTGGTTTTAATGCCATGTCTGTTACTGCTTCTTCAATATCTGGTTTTAATGCCATGTCTGTTACTGCTTCTTCAATATCTGGTTTTAATGCCATGTCTGTTACTGCTTCTTCAATATCTGGTTTTAATGCCATGTCTGTTACTGCTTCTTCAATATCTGGTTTTAATGCCATGTCTGTTACTGCTTCTTCAATATCTGGTTTTAATGCCATGTCTGTTACTGCTTCTTCAATATCTGGTTTTAATGCCATGTCTGTTACTGCTTCTTCAATATCTGGTTTTAATGCCATGTCTGTTACTGCTTCTTCAATATCTGGTTTTAATGCCATGTCTGTTACTGCTTCTTCAATATCTGGTTTTAATGCCATGTCTGTTACTGCTTCTTCAATATCTGGTTTTAATGCCATGTCTGTTACTGCTTCTTCAATATCTGGTTTTAATGCCATGTCTGTTACTGCTTCTTCAATATCTGGTTTTAATGCCATGTCTGTTACTGCTTCTTCAATATCTGGTTTTAATGCCATGTCTGTTACTGCTTCTTCAATATCTGGTTTTAATGCCATGTCTGTTACTGCTTCTTCAATATCTGGTTTTAATGCCATGTCTGTTACTGCTTCTTCAATATCTGGTTTTAATGCCATGTCTGTTACTGCTTCTTCAATATCTGGTTTTAATGCCATGTCTGTTACTGCTTCTTCAATATCTGGTTTTAATGCCATGTCTGTTACTGCTTCTTCAATATCTGGTTTTAATGCCATGTCTGTTACTGCTTCTTCAATATCTGGTTTTAATGCCATGTCTGTTACTGCTTCTTCAATATCTGGTTTTAATGCCATGTCTGTTACTGCTTCTTCAATATCTGGTTTTAATGCCATGTCTGTTACTGCTTCTTCAATATCTGGTTTTAATGCCATGTCTGTTACTGCTTCTTCAATATCTGGTTTTAATGCCATGTCTGTTACTGCTTCTTCAATATCTGGTTTTAATGCCATGTCTGTTACTGCTTCTTCAATATCTGGTTTTAATGCCATGTCTGTTACTGCTTCTTCAATATCTGGTTTTAATGCCATGTCTGTTACTGCTTCTTCAATATCTGGTTTTAATGCCATGTCTGTTACTGCTTCTTCAATATCTGGTTTTAATGCCATGTCTGTTACTGCTTCTTCAATATCTGGTTTTAATGCCATGTCTGTTACTGCTTCTTCAATATCTGGTTTTAATGCCATGTCTGTTACTGCTTCTTCAATATCTGGTTTTAATGCCATGTCTGTTACTGCTTCTTCAATATCTGGTTTTAATGCCATGTCTGTTACTGCTTCTTCAATATCTGGTTTTAATGCCATGTCTGTTACTGCTTCTTCAATATCTGGTTTTAATGCCATGTCTGTTACTGCTTCTTCAATATCTGGTTTTAATGCCATGTCTGTTACTGCTTCTTCAATATCTGGTTTTAATGCCATGTCTGTTACTGCTTCTTCAATATCTGGTTTTAATGCCATGTCTGTTACTGCTTCTTCAATATCTGGTTTTAATGCCATGTCTGTTACTGCTTCTTCAATATCTGGTTTTAATGCCATGTCTGTTACTGCTTCTTCAATATCTGGTTTTAATGCCATGTCTGTTACTGCTTCTTCAATATCTGGTTTTAATGCCATGTCTGTTACTGCTTCTTCAATATCTGGTTTTAATGCCATGTCTGTTACTGCTTCTTCAATATCTGGTTTTAATGCCATGTCTGTTACTGCTTCTTCAATATCTGGTTTTAATGCCATGTCTGTTACTGCTTCTTCAATATCTGGTTTTAATGCCATGTCTGTTACTGCTTCTTCAATATCTGGTTTTAATGCCATGTCTGTTACTGCTTCTTCAATATCTGGTTTTAATGCCATGTCTGTTACTGCTTCTTCAATATCTGGTTTTAATGCCATGTCTGTTACTGCTTCTTCAATATCTAGTGCTCTATCCTCTGGACTGGCTAGAACAGGTGCTCTATCCTCTGGACTGGCTAGAACAGGTGCTCTATCCTCTGGACTGGCTAAAACATGTGCTTTATCCTCTAGACTGGCTAAAACAGGTGCTCTTTTCTCTGAACTGGCTAGAACAGGTGCACTTTTTTCTGGACTCACTGCAGCTGTTGCCCTGTCTTCTGAACTTGCTAAAACTGGTGTCCTGTCATCTTGACTTGTTTGAACTGATGACCTGTCCTCTGGACTTGTTTGAACTGGTGCCCTGTCCTCTGGACTTGCTAAAACTGGTGTCCTGTCCACTGGACTTGTTTGAACTAATGACCTGTCCTCTGGGCTTGTTTGAACTAATGACCTGTCCTCTGGACTTGTTTGAACTGGTGCCCTGTCCTCTGGACTTGCTACATCAAGTACCCTGTCCTCCTGACTTGTTGAAACAGAAGCTCTGTCTTCTTGACTGGTCACATTATATGCTCTGTCATTTGGTTTTTGTTGAGCAAGTGCTCTGTTCTCTGGACTTGCATTAACTTGTGCAGTTTCCTTAGAACTTGCTACATCAGGTGGTTTATCTTGACTCTGTAGAAGAGGTGCTCTTTCAACTGTACTTGCTAAAACAGGTGAACTGTCCTTGGAACTTACTAAAACAGGTACACTGTCCTCTAAACTTAATAAAACATTTGTCCTGTCCTCTGGACTTGCTAAAATAGATGCACTATCCTCTGGACTTGGTTGAAAAGGTGCTCTTTCCTCAGGCTCTGCCCTTGGTTTAACAGGTGCTATGTCCTCTTGAATTGCTAATACAGGTGCTCTGTCCTCTGTCCTTAGTGAAACAGGTGCTATGTCCTCTTGACTCTCCAGATCAGATGCCCTTTCCTCATGTCCTGCTAGAACAGGTGCTATGTTGTCCTGACTCACTAGATCAGATGCTCTTTCCTCAGGCTCTGTCCTTGGTTGAACAGGTTCTCTTTCCTCTTGACTCTCTAGATCAGATGCCCTGTAACTCCTTCAGTGAAGTCAGTACTGTTGTCTTAAACTTCTCAAAGTAACCCCAAAGTATTCCACTGAAAGAAATCAAAGTCAAACACTGTCACAAGCAATAACAAGAGGCCCATGGGCCACATCGCTCACGTGAGTCTACATAGCCCCTTTCCTCTTCAGCATTTTTTTTTTTCTTTTATATGTTAATCTACAAATATATTTTGATCCCACAATGTTCCACCAACTTACCCCTGGGGTCATGATTTGAACAAATTTAAACCTTCACTAAATAAAAATACTTCCATATCCATATGACTAATCACGGCTTTGCTGCTCTTAAGAAGAATATTTTCAGGGATTTATCTAGCTATTTTGTTTTACTACCGTTTTATATATGAAGGGGAAAAATGAGAGCCGCAGGCTCGATCTGAGCGCCAGAGGCGCGGGTATGCTAAGGGGGTCCGGGGGGCATGCCCCCCCCCCCCCCCCCCCCCCCCCCCCCCCCCCCCGAAAATTTTCAAATAAATGGAGCAAAATCTTCTGAGGGTCATTTCTAGACCTTTACAAAGGACACAAAAACTTCACTTTTTAGACAAAATATGAAATAACAAAAAAAAAATTGAAAACCAGGTCAATACTTTAATTAATTTTTTTTCTCTGAATATCTCATCACAAATCACCTCTCCTGTTTTTCATGTTTCACTACGAACATTGTTTTTGTTGTTACTCCACTCTTCCGATTCAAAGTGATACACGCTCCATCTTCATACTCATCTCCACTTTTCTTTTTAACTCTGCAGTCGCATACGTATCTTTCGACATCATGGACAAGGCACATGTTTATCGATCAATATCAAATAGAAGCTTGAAAATACTTTATTCAAAAGCGTTTGAATGACTAGGATGGTAAATCAGGATATGCTGTTAAACTTCAATCGGACAAAAACGGAAAATTTCACAATGTTATAAATATTCTCCGTTTAATTGAGGAATTTTCTATATGAAAAAGGGGAATTTTTGCACCTTTTTCAAGAGGGGAAAGGTACAGTTTACCTGTAGTAAAAACAGCCTTGATAAATCCCTGATTTTTCATGAATTTTCCCTATATATTCCTATGGAAAACTTTGATAAACCAATGTGCCCCCAACCTACCACCAGTAGTCATGATTTGAACTTAAATCTTAAGTACATGTATCTAAAGGATGCTTTCACATCAATATGACTATTCATGACTTTGCTGTTCTTGATGAGATTTTTCACAGTTTTCTTAAGAATTTTTCACACATATGTAGAGGCCACCACTTGCCAGTGGCTGGCTGCAAATTTTGACCTATAATCGGCAACCAGGGCCATTGAGCAGGGAGGGATCTTAATCATTCCAACAGCCAAAGACACATCTACTGTATACTTAATGTTCAGATTTTACTTCCTTACACTTACAAGTAATCTAAAGGGCTCCATTGTTTTTAAGCTTACCTGAAGACTTTATCCCACACAATGGATATCTTTGTATACATGGGAGCCGTTAGATCCTCATTAAAATTGACGGGTCCGTACGAGGGGGACTGGAACACCCCATGTCTCTGTACCGTGGCTCGATACACACACCAATGTAACCCCCCAGCCTGTTTGTTCTCTTTGTTCATCTGGAATGAATTTAAAAAGTTTTTCTAAAAATTCAAAATGCATGCAAAGCAGTTATGATTTGGCACAGATGGGATTACTCTCATTGTCTGCAGTGATTTCCCATCTTACAATGAAATCGAGAGGATTAATTTAATCACGAGGTCCATTGGCCACATCTCTCACCTGAGTATTTTGGCTAAAAAAAGTCAAGTAGAAATCAGGTCAATATTGAAAATATTAAATATTCAAAAGTGGTCTAGGGGAGGGATGTAAGGACTGTAAAGGATAGTATTGTTCTCCTGCCTACCTCCAAGTCAATTTTCAAAAGTTAACATTTTGAATGATTTTTAATATTTTTATAGATATTTATATAGATTTTCATAATAATTAGTAATTACTAACAGAAGGTCTGAACCCCCTATCTTTAAAAGCGACACAAAATTTATCTTTCAATAAAGTTGCTTGCATTGTCCAGTTGACTTGGATGAAAAATTAAATTTCTTGTTGCTCTTGTAAAATAATTATCCATAGAAAGTTTAAAAACTTTTGATAGATTTTAATGTACATGTATTAAGTTTCAGAAGGTGTATTTGTTAAGCAAAATGAAAAATAAATTAAGAGAAAATGCAAATTCTGGGCAATATGCAGTTACTTAGTAAACAAATTTCACAATGGAATTCACACAACACATAGTCTAAAATCTCTGACTCTGGGTGGTCAGATAAAGGCTAAGCAAGTCCAAAAGCAACAAATTTACTGATTATATTGTTTGTCTTTTCAGTCTCTACCCAGAATGCAACTCCAGTCCGATTTTCCTCTATTAAATCGGAACCCTCTTCTGGTATACAGGTTTGTTGTTTTTGTGGACACCCTGGGACTAATCCAGGTGAATGTGATAAGTGCCATGTCCCACGGCGGACCCCCCAAGGTGTACTCTTCAGGTGTTGCCAATTTTGTCATCAGATGGGAGAGAACGTTCATATCTGTGAATTTTGTAAGCGGTGTCGTCAATGTTTGAATGTCGTCACCTCTCTCAAGCAGCAATGTGAAATCTGCCGAGGTAATGGTCTTATATCATATGATTTAAGTCAGCACAAATTATATTTTGTCAGATTGTTCATGAATGATGTTCAGGTATAAATTAATTCTTCTAAAACACACCAAAAACAAGAAAAGTAAATCATTTTTATTTCAATTATCTTTGGAATGATAAATATAGATTAAGACATGTATTTGCCCTATTTAAGAAAGAACAAAATTCACTTATTATATTTGGCCCTGAGAATTTCCCCAAATTTAAGTTTCAACTGAATCAAAACTTTATAGTGGAAATAAATGTTGGGTTTGTGCTTTCTTAAAATATAGACCAAACTTTTTAGAATGTGTCCCGTTTTACTATTTTATGGCGGTCAAAACATGCATGGAATGCGTATTTCCGGAAAAATCGCTAAAAATTAACGACTTAAAAGCAATTTTCAATAGGTCCGCATCATAACACCACTTTCAAAATTTCTCAGTTGAAACATTGATTTAAATGCATTCTTTATGCAAAAAATTACGATGGTGTTATTTTGCGGACTATGTTTATTTTTTAAAAATGTGTTCATTTTTACACCACCAAAACCCATGAATGAGACAGAATGTTGCTATAACACGTTTTATAACTCGCCAGGTATCGCTGAAAAATCGTAATTTTATAGGATGAAGTCTTCACATCAATATTATGAACATCAAGTAATGTTATTTCATATATTTAGTTGCAATGCTTTTGTCTATAAAGTCTTATCGATAAAATAAGAAAAGAAATACAT
>PRKT01000032.1:711582-729978 GCA_003671525.1 Saccostrea glomerata
CCCCCCTTAAAAATACATTTTAGTGATCTGTCTTCCGAGGGGGCTGCATCTTGTTCCATTCTTTTGATTTTATTTTCAAGCGCAAAACTGATAAAGCATACTACCAAAACTGATGACGGGGGGGGGGGATGCAAAGTTCAAGAATACCTTGTAAAATACACTGTGTAAAAGATATATAGGAAGGAAATAGGTTCAAAGTTTGTTTTGTTTTATGTTTTTAATCTGCTCCATGGAAGTTGCTGTTTCACATTATACAAAATGAATTAACGAATAACTGTCAGATTTTTTTCAATTTATGACAATGATCAATCGATTGGCTTGCATGATAATTTTATGGATAATCGCCTTCGGTTATTCCTTAAATAAACCGTGTGGTACATGTACCTTTCTCTCCTTGTTTACTACAGGGTGAATTAATGTACAAATATTTAGCTCATCTATGTACCAACCGATATACCTACACATCTCAAATTTTTTTGTGAAATTTCACCTCTCGTATACAACGAGTATGAAGAAGAACGATAACACAAAACCTTGACATTGTGAAAATGTGAAGGTTATATGTAACACGTGTTAATTATCGTTGGAAATTCGGTCTGTTCAATACGCGTATCACGTAGATAATAGTAACATACAGTATGATGCAATATATATATTCGTACAAAATGGCGACCTGTTTACACGCGCGTTCCGACTTACATATTTATAGGGGAAATAAAGTAGTTTATAAATAGAGACTGGAATTTATTGATGTGTTGTCAAATTCACAATTTCTCAGTTCTTCTGACCGTAAACTAATATAATCTTACTGGAAAATATAACCCTGGAAAAAAGGACGGTGTAGGTTTTTTTTGGTCAAAAAATTACATATCCTTTAGAAATATCAAAATTTGCCGAAATTCGCCGAAAGGAGCAAGAAAAATTAGTCCAGATGACGATTTTTATTTAATTTTTTTTTAATCAAAACAACAAATGATTAAGGTAGAGTAGAGATAATTTTGTGCTGAATCGCTGTGCGAGTGTCCAGAGTCAGTTATACGTTGTTGAAAAGTAAAATTACTCGCAACGGTAGAAATTGAAATTCAACGAGCAAAATAATTGACTGAGGATCATTCTTCTTCATCGTTGCTCAATCTTCAATGTTGTGTTTTGAAATCAGTTGTTTATAAGATTTTAAACTCATATTAACAAGATCAGTTTCAATAAAAATTTATCAATACGATGATATCTCGTTATTTTAAGAAAAGTGTATTGAGGCAGAAGGAGAAAAGATAGAGAAGCAATGACGTTGCCATTAAGCAATTTAAAGGGCGACATATAGAGCAGGGTCATCCACTAACGATGAAATAGTAAAATGTTTAAAGAATCTAGTTGATTTTTTCAACATTTACAAGTACAGTTTTTTTAATATTTAAAGTTCTTTAAAATATTGTAGCGGTATGAATCTCATGGCATCAGTCCGCGAACACATGAAAACTCTCCAAATGCTCAACTTTTCTCTAAATACGATTTTTTTACAAAATCAAATCCAAACATACCAATTGATTAATAAATTTGCTATTAATTATGGAAAATGAATCTAGTAAGTATCGTATGCTATATCAATGTAGAACAAAAAATATCGCGTTATTTGTGAATGAAATTTAATGAACGTTCAAAATGAAAATTGCATGCTAGCTGGATTTATTTTGAAATATCCTGTATCCCATTCTTGTTTATGATGTCGCATAAATCAACGTCAAAATATCGCAACGTTAACGTAAACAATGCTACCTTTACAGCTATGTTAACATAAATAAAGCTCTGTACAGGTATATATTGATAATTTCTTAAAAATATACACTCTTTAGAAGAACTTAGAGGAATATTATTAATTTTGACACGGGGCCGAATTTTGCGACAAGTGAACCAGGTTCTTTATAATAAGTGATCCAATGTTTTTTTATGATTAAAGCTCCAAGATCAAGGAATCCAGGATCTACTGGCAGAGTTTCCACAAATCATCGAAATGTTGTATCTCAAACCATCACCTCAGCTAGTGTTCAAATGAATCAACCGTCCTGTCAGCCTGTCCTAACAAATCAACTGTCCACTTGTTCAGCAAGTAAAGATTGTCACAGTGCCAGAATTGGTGAAGGATCGTCTATCAAAGTTACATCCTCCACACTCCCACCAAATGCAGTTCACCCACCAAATGTAGTTCAGCACAATTCCTTCCCAGCCAGCTCATCTTATGTAGTCATGTCTTCCATACTTCCACCCAATGTTAGTCAAACCTCCAGTTCAGTTTGCCACCCATCAACACAAACCAACAGTGGCAGGGGTCAAGGTGACCATGCAGTTCTTTATACATTAAAGAGACTAGCTGATAAAGTGGGGTCACCCAAACATCAGCTGTCTGCTTCCCAGCCTGTCCAGCAGGGCAGAAACATGACGTCTCATTCTCAGGGACCAGTGGTGTCACAGACAGGGAGTCCTATGCCACGGTCGAGTAAGCAGACAGGGAATGACGGACGAGGTAGTACGCCTTATAGCAGACTCAGCAGCAGCCAACCAGCTCGTCACAAAGATTAGAAACATGCTCTCAAAACACCCTCCAGAGTGCCAAAAAATTGTAAGTAATAGGTAATTATGACATGAAGAAACTATGCAATTTCTACATTTATATTTATTTTTACTCTAAAGGAAAGAATAACCACTGATATTTACTGTATAAGATTTGAAATGATTGAAGAAAATTATTTATATTAGTTTTTTCCAAGTGATTTCAATATGGTAAAACACAATTATTTTTAATGTATACTGAAAGGATAAAGAAACGCATACCCGGTATTAAACTTTTGAGTTAAATTAAAACAATTCTTTCAACTATGTTTTCAAACATTGTTATCATACATTTTAATTCATCTTTAGTAAACAAGTTACCAAAAATTTGTGTGATTTTGAGTGATAATTCCTGAGATATTGATATCAATATGTCGACACCTCCCCAAAATAAAACTAAAAATTCTCATAATCTCCCTTTCGCATCAGTAAAAAACTCGATTTTCCAGTGCATTGAGTTCATCAAAGCATTTATCTTTTTCACAACATTATTATTCAACCCTTCCGAGGGAAGTCTTAATGGCTGAGATATGCTGTATTATTCCAAAACCAACAAATCCCCCCGCCCAATCAAATCCCACAAATTTTCAATTTAGGATAGAATGTACAGAACCCAGCAGGTTTGGTACACGTGAATGTTTGTTAAAAAGTCTAGACAAACACTAGTTACATTTTTCCAGTGTAAACATTCTTAAAAAAAAAAACATGCAAACGAAGCTTACACGGCGTTTGAGAGTAAAATCGACGTAAAGTGGCCAAGCTCACGGCCCAAATAAGAGCAGAGAGTTTCTGTCAATTTATGGTGAAAAAAAAGAGTACGATTGTCTGCTGTATAGATATCAGTTTCAGTGATAATGCCTTGACAATAACGTAGGTGGCATGAAGAAAAGTCCTATCTTGCTGTGACATTACGCGCCAACGTCATCGTTATGGTTGGTTGGAAACATTTTAAATTAACTCTCTGACAACCAAAAATACCTTTATTTGGTTGAAAAGTTGAAATCAATCTGTACAGCAGCATGTTTTTGCCTTTTTATTCACTTATGCAATATTGAATTCAATTACTAAACCCACAGTAGCTTCCGTCAGCCATACCACGATTGCAAGAAAATTATACTGACTGCAAATATGCAAAAACGATGTTTATAACTCTAATGCATCGTATGGCACAACAAAATTTTATCAAAAAAATATCATCATCAACATGCACGTGTTTTTTACTTTTTATCATTTCCCCTACGTGACGCCATACATATCATGGTTGAGTAGTTTTGACTAGCGATTTTAGTGCAAAGTTACCAAAATACACATCTGACCAGTCAAAAAATTTCGCATATTATGTTCTTATGCTTTTCTTTTTCCTTTCAGTATATTTTAAAGTGACAATTTGTAAAAGTGGTGTTTTGAAGGAAACATTTCCTGATATTAACTCTACATATTTTTTATTTGATTCAGTAGGATTTAAAGACATGAGGAAAAATTTTCCATGAGGAAAGAGAGTGTATTTGTGAAGTTGAAGGAGAAAGTTGTAAACCACAAACTAGTAGATGTTGTATATGTTTTAGTGAATGCCACGGATGTAGTGGAATAACTATGGTTGTAGTGCTTCAGTCAGTGCTTTTATGCAGACATTTTTTTCAGTTATGATCAAAAAATGTTTAAACTGCTACAAACTGTTTGAGTTATATTGCTGATTAAGTTTGTATAATCTGATGGTTTTATATTGTAAATACTTCTGAGGTTTATTCACCTTTTAAAAGTGTTGTAATAAACTTAATTTTGTTAAATCCAGAAAATCAATTATTAGAGATCTGTAAATTAAATACCTGAAAGTGGTTGATATTTTGACTTTTTTATAGTTTATATTTTTTTAGATTCACTTTTCATAAATGTCAACTGTATTAAGTTAAATCAATGTTTATGAGTGGGTCATATTTTTACTGCCAGAGTGTTATAATAAGTCTAATGTGAAAAATCATAATTCAGTTTATTTGAGTTGCATTGAGTTAAGATTAACTTTGAAGAAATGAACTAATTTCTTGCATTTATATATTAAGGTTACCTGTTTGCAATCTGTTTTTATATTTTATTTTGCATATTTCCATAAACTTTTCAACATTGTAAACTTAGACACTTCAAATACAATCTTGTAAAATTTGGTACATGTATATAGGAGGTAATGATTAGAAGAAATTAATCATCGATTTAGTGGATTATTGTCTCTAATAGAATAGCTTACATCTAAAATTTTTCTCTTATTATTTCAGGCAAAATCTTAATGAAGTTCGAATTGTTGGTTCTTGCTGAATTCTGGTTTAGAAAAGCAACACAAGCAACATCGGGAAAAGACAACGAAACGAAAGTTCTTTTCCAGAAATGTCGAGTCAAACGATTGTATGGGCCGCTGACAAGTGATTTCCCCATCAGAGTGGACTTCACAGAATACGGGAGAGCGATATACGCCACGGAGGATATCCAAGCGGGAGAAATCGTCTTTTCTGACGCACCCATCGTCCTCGGAAAGGTGTTCGACACTGTCCATTACAAAACGAATGTTCAGTCATGTGATCACTGCGCCCAATCACTGCTCTCGCCGCAAGAATATTTTAAAGAGACCTTTTCTACCATGGATAGCGATCTCCGGGAGCTGGTCTTGAAATACTGGCCGAACACAAAGCCGATTTATTGCAAGAAATGCAAAACGGTAAAATACTGCAGTGACGAATGTAAAACACAGGCGTGGAATACATATCATGAACTCATATGTCCTTCCAGATCGAAAGCTACAGCCAGACTCTACAAAATATCGGAAAACTTCGGCAAAGAGGCAGATGAAACCGGAAACATGGTAGAGGTTTGGGTTGGGCACTTCAGCCCACTGATCCTGGCTCGGATATGGGCAACAATTGCTACAACAGCGAAGTCCATGGCCCGAGAAAGCGGAGACATTATTCCAACCAAAGAGCAATGGGCATATGCAAAAGGTCCTTATCGAAAGTAAGACAGTGCTTCATTACACATTAATATAAGCTTTATAACATTGTTGCAAGCCTAAAGTGTTAAATGAAAGATTAATTCACTTAGAAATACATTTTAATTTCAGATTCATTGCTTATGGCAATATCTCCGTAGAAAAAGATCAGAATATCATGAAAGACTTGTTCAGAGAAATCTTCGCCGATTGTGGGGATGGAGTGAGCTACGACATTACCGATTCTGAATTCAAAGGCCGTTATTTTCAGGCTGTTTGTAACCTTCAAGTCTTCTCATCGCCTTGGACGCCATACCACAAATTCTTGGATGAGCTAGGTAATGCCGAAGAGGATGAAGACCGCACTCTCAGGCTCTTGAAATACCTGAAAGATAAACCTACTCCATCAAACGTTTGTGGGATGTTTCCTTTACACGCATGCCTTAACCATTCTTGTCTCAACAATGTCGAAGTGTCCGATGGAGTGGTTCACGGGAAAGGGGGCGTGACCGTCAGATCAAAGAGGGATATCCAGAAAGGGGAGGAGATATTCACTACTTATATAGACACAGCCATGCCTCGCAAACTCCGCAGGGCGTGGCTTTACAAGTCGTTCAATTTCTGGTGCAGGTGCCCTAGATGTCAAGTAGAGGGAGATGATCCCAATGTTTGCACCAAATGTGGAAAGAAGGCGCAAGAGGGAAAGAAGTTTCCCGGATGTGGGAAATGTATGAAAGCTTGGTACTGCTCCGTAACGTGTCAGAAGTGTGCGTGGAAGCTGGGACATAAGGTGGCCTGTAAAACCGAACATTCCAAAACCTCGTATGGATGAGCCTCAGAGTCATCATGTAATGCTTCCGGTTGTTTTTGTTTTCTTGAATTAAAGTGTGAAATTTTGAAATCAAATCTTTACTCTCTTTCAGTCAATTTTTTAGGTTTTATAAATATGAAATATACTGCATGCGAATTTTTCGGTCATGGGAAAGCATACACTTATTACATGCACTCACATTGTACAATTAGTGCTCAGAAATAAAGAAATCTAGGCATCAATTACCACTCTTTATCTCTTTTTTCTGGTTGCATTTATGAATTTTAAACTTTTTAAGATAAATTTTATTTTAATTATTTGATTACTGTAGTCGCAGAATAATCTGCACAAATTCTTAGGGGAAACTTATTATTTACAATGAATACATGAAGGTCGGAAAAGGTGAAAACAAGTTTACACAGAGGACAAAAATACTTAAAAGTTCCTGTAAAAATTTCTCTGAAAACTTAAATTACCTTAGTGATGTTCCGCGAGTGTCCCTGGAAAATGAATGGAATTCCTGATTCCTTGGTCAGTGAATGTGCGTGTAACCAGATGCACGTGTAAGAGTGTGAACTGACTGCCAGTAAATAGTGAATGTCTAATTTTGGAACAGAGAAACTCTCCATCTCGCGTACAATATTTCTCGGCATGTGTTTAATTATTGTTCTGTCTGATCTAACCTGCCCCCTACCGGTAGATAACATAAAAATTAGACGTCATCAAAATGTTTGTGTGGTTCCACCTCCTGGTGTAATCTTTGTATCTACTGCATGTATTGGAAAAAGATGAAAAACTTGCGTTTATTTAAAAAAAAATTTTGGAAAGGACCGTCATAATATTTACAAAAGACCGGAATAATACACTGTAGTTAATTTTTTTTTCTAATTATGTATAAGAGAAAGTTCATGCCAAGTTAATCGACTAATTTATTAATTATCAAAATCGCAAATTTTAATCAAATGATATTTTCAAGAAATAAAATCACTCATTTCCCCCATTTTATTGTTTAGATGCATTTGCAAAATGATATTTAATGTATTAAAAGTATACTTGTATACACACAAAAATTCATACAAAAAGTTCCCAACTCTAATTAGCGACAGACAGTATATTGTCTGTGCCGTACTCTGGTTATGGCATGTTACTGCGAGCCTGAAGCACGGCGGGGGCTCGCGCGCGCTGTTATCCTATCTCTGCCATACCAGATGTTTCTACAGCTGACGAGAATCTTCTGTCGGGCAATAAATAGTATCGGGAATCAGACAGGGTACTTCTCCGGGATCGACGATTACAAGAAATCGACAGTCTCAGGTATTTATAGACGATAATCTCCCCATTTTCTACAAAAGTTTAGTTTACTCATTGATATATAGCCTGGTGTATCAGTTTGGGTGTTTTCAAGAATTTAGTAGGAATTTGCGAGTCGATGTCTGCATGTTTAGAGTTTCATCTTTCCTTGATCACGTTTATGACGGAGAGCCGGTTCGGAGAGTTGTGTTGGTATCAAGATTCAGAATGTAGAAAGACACTAGTGATCAACTTAAAATAGTTCACAAGAACTTGGGAGAATTGTTGTTATAATTCGGCCATGTCTTGAATTGTGTACACTAATGTATTTCTGTTTCACCCCCTGCTGGGTTATAAGATGCCGTTCGCATATCAGTATACTGTACAAATAAAATATAGAATAATTTAGACACCGTTATGAACAACATTATCGGTATAAGAAGTTTACAGTGAATAAATTTCCTTAAAGTCTCCTGCTGAACATGCACATCCTTACATACTGTGTTGTCATCCATGTATTTTATTGTAATGTTTTGAGCTTTTTACTGGTTAATGAAAATTTAATTGCAAAAAAGTTTCCTCATTTTATTGTTCATAACCAAGACACTTGAAGGCCGGAGTGGTAGTGATGTTTCCTTTATTCACATTTTAACTCAACCACCTTCTGTTGCATGTTACTTGTTATAACATATATTCCAATCCGCAGTAATTCTGGTAATATATTTCATGCATATTAGCTATTAGTTGGAAATAGTATCACCAAGCCTGCAGAGGAGATTCCAGAGCAATATCGTGTGTGACCAACAACCATGTATGTGAATGACTTGAAAGTTATCCTGGGATGCCAATGATACAAAAGCACCAGACAAATTATTTTTAATAACTGTTTTAATATTAATTTAGTTCATTTCAAAAATATTCTTCTTCCAAATTACAAATCTGAAAAGAAATAAAAAAAAATAACTGTATATACAGTTTTGATCAAACCAATTGAAATTTGTTGGCTGGGCCCTCTATGGTATGGGGCTCTTCAAATGGCTGGGCCCTCTATGGTCTGGGGCTCTCCACTCAGTACCACTTGTGGTTCCTCAGGTTGACTTATAATGGCTGGGCCCTCTATGGTCTGGGGGTCTCCACTCAGTGCCACTTGTGGTTCCTTAGGTTGACTTATAATGGCTGGGCCCTCTTTGGTCTGGGGCTCTTATAATGGCTTGGCCCTCTATAGTCTGGGGCTCTCCACTCAGTGTGACTTGTGGTTCTTCAGGTTGACTTATAATGGCTGGGCCCTCTTTGGTCAGGAGCTCTTATAATGGCTTGGCCCTCTATGGTATGGGGCTCTTCAAATTGCTGGGCCCTCTATGGTCTGAGGCTCTCCACTAAGTGCGACTTGTGGTTCCTCAGGTTGACATATTGGGTGGGCCCTCTATGGTCTGGGGCTCTCCACTAAGTGCGACTTGTGGTTCTTCAGGTTGACTTATAATGGCTGGGCCCTCTTTGGTCTGGAGCTCTTATAATGGCTTGGCCCTCTATGGTATGGGGCTCTTCAAATGGCTGGGCCCTCTATGGTCTGAGGCTCTCCACTAAGTGCGACTTGTGGTTTCTCAGGTTGACTTATAATGGCTGGGCCCTCTTTGGTCTGGGGCTCTCCACTCAGTGCCACTGGTTGTTCATATTTTTTTTATGTTCCCTCCACTTTTTGTGCTGTTCCTCACAAGTGTTACGGGGTCTTCAGGTTTCCACTCATTATCTGCCTTTCCCTGCATTTTCAGTCTCTCTCTGTACCTCTTCTGGCCGACTATTTTTCTGACTCTGACACTTTCTTTTTCCTACAGACTCCATCATCTGAAAAATAACACATGACATAGTAAGACAAAGATGTAATTAAGCCTTGTGATAATGAAGCATGAAAACTATTTCTTGTTGTGTCACAAGTGTCCATGTTATGAACAAACCAAGTTCCTGATATATTTTTTCACCCCATGCTACAACAATATTAAAACCTCATTTTAACTTAAACCTTCCAGTCAAGTAAAATTCTTCAGTTATTTTAATAAATCTTTAAAATCTATCTTTTAAAAGTCTTATATAGATGTTCATAACAACAGACTACAAAAAAAATTATACAATTTGTGTCCGTATGATGAACAATTGCAGATTTGTTTAATCATTAAATTTTATGTTTGTTACTGCTTATAAACATTTTATTATAAAATATTAATCTATTTTTTTTTCAAAATGAAATTGCAAATTTACAGAATAATAATTCTGAATCAAACTATTCAAATGGTTTTCTGTTCATAATTTGGACTCTGGAAACTGCACATCCATTACAGGGTCTTGTTATGAACAATACCTTTTTTTAAAATTCCCACACCTTGTGATACTTAAATAAAGCAAAATTCTCTCAAATTGATTGTCTTAGAGATTTTAATTAGTTTTATTTTCTGTGTGTATCACTGGTCAAATATTAAAGCAGAAAATTTGGCCTTCTTTATTCGTTCATAACGTTAGATGCATGTCAAAAACAAGTTGGTGCCGTCTCTGTTATGAACAAAAGTTAAAAGTCTAAAACCATTTTTTGTGTTCTGACTTGCACTGAGATCAGTATTTGTTCTTGTGTCAGATACAAATTTCATTTATTTCTTTAGTCTAAGCATGCCGAAACTGTTATTATGTTCCGTACAGTAAAATTACACTGTCGTTCATAAAAAGGACACATGCTGCATGGCGTTTGTTGTTTCGTTTCAAGAGTATTTCTGGCTTTAATTTTCTCAAACACCCATATCGCTTCCTTATATCGATGAATAAATGTTCATACTACAATAAAGTTTATGCCATTTCACTTATTTCAAACCATAAATGCCCTTTAACACCATAAAAAGAAAATTCTCACCTTAGCTTCCGTTCATAACAAGCTTTGACAGTTTTGGACACTGCTATTTAGTAAGCGTCATTGAACACATGGTTGTGTACACATATTTGCGATCTACGTCACCGGACTTTGTGTACACATGAGTTCAATCTAGAACACGTTTTTCAATCGTGTACTCAAAGTATTAGTTCTCTAGCTACATGTTTAGCGTTCATAACAAGTGGACGCGCAACTTAGAGGCTGTGATTAATTTCACTTTTAAATACTACACATAGTTTTATTGCAACGATAATTTGTTTGTCTTTAAAATACGAATCAAACTGATTTATTTTCCATTCAATGTGCATTCAAATGCATTTGATGTTTTCTAACAACTCCTTTTTTTATTGCGTTCAGTGTGGACACTGTAAGTTATGAACGCTTGATTTATTTCATTTTCGTTTAAATGCGTTTTTTAATAATTTTTTTTTAAAAAACACAACTCAGAGTGTAAATCCATATATTTTTCTATTCTAATCAGAAAAAAAATCTGTATTAAATCTAATTCCAACATCCAATGCAGTAGTGCAGTCTGACAGCCACTTGATTGTAACATATAACCGTGTAAAAAGCACTGCATTTTCAACAAAACAAATGATATATTTTTTGGTTTCAGCATTTCATGAATATAATTTTGGTGTGTGTAGAATCTACAAAGTAAGCAGGTTATTTTGATATGCCCATGATACTAATAATTCAATGCTTTTTTGAGAAATTGGATATTTAATACCACTCATGTCAGCTGACCCAGTATGAAAATAAACTTTTCAACATTGTAAACTTAGACACTTCAAATACAATCTTGTAAAATTTGGTACATGTATATGGTATTTATGGACAGAGAATTAAGAGAAATTTGTGAAGGGAAATGAGTTTGATGAAGGAATTTTTTTCAGAAATGCTAAATTTATTTAAATAAAGAATGAGTTCAGACTCTTTTTTTAAAAACAGTTAATACATTTTACATTTATTTATTTTCCTTTCATTTAAAGAATGGAGTTTTAATTTTCATTCAATTTTTTTTTTTAAAGTTTCTTGACAATACACTCATTTTCAACTAGATAGCTCTCTTGGTGTTACATGTAATCTAGTCTCTATATCTTCAAACAGTCAAAAGGTTGTAATTTTATTTGACATGTTACTGTTATGTACATATTCTTTAGCTAGTTTCTGTTTTTCCATTGCAATATGGATGGTGCTTTCATTTGATTGTGTTCTGTTAATGTAAGTGTAAGGGTCAATCTTATTGCACCATGTAATCATCCGCTTTAACTAATAGTTTTGTAGGAAATCAAAATGCTTTTCAAGAGTTGTTCAGGCGTTTTTATATATTTTACCTATGCTATTAAACCAGATGATAAAAGCATGTTTACTATTTTTTGTTCTTCATGAAAAGGGGCATTAGTAAGACTGTATATCAAGTACTCTCCATGGAGAGGTCAAAGGTGAAAGAGAGTGCTTGTCAATTTGTCAAGTACTCTCCATGGAGAGGTCAAAGGTGAAGGTGAGTGCTTATTGTCAATATATCAATAACTCACCGTGAAAAGGGTAAAATAGGGCTTACGATTGGTAATCCAGAAATACTCCATTGAGACCAGGCAAGTGGTAGTGTCTCCATATGAATGGAAAACTCCGAGAGGGACATTAAACAATATACAATCAATCAATCCATGGAGAGATCAAAGGTGAAGGAGAGTGCTTATTGTCAATATGTCAAGTACTCGCTGTGAAAAGTGTAAAAGATTGCTTATGATTTGTATTTTCAGAAAACACCTGTTTTTTTCTTTATTATTAAGGAATCTCTTCTATATAAGGGGAACATGACAGGAACCGTATAAGTATACTGCAATGAAAAACGGTAAGCATCAACCAAAAAAACCCATAAAATATACCACCATACAAGGCCTCTGGCAAGGGGAGGGATGCGAACCCCATCCCAATGTAGAAACAAAATTTATAAACGTATTATCTGTATAAAAATGTTTAATTTTTATTTATGCATGACTTTCAAAACCTATTAGAGCGGTACTGCTTTATAGACATTTATGGGTCATTGGAAGAGGTTCTTAAACATCCCCTATTTCAGGTGTCGGCCATGATCTTGCCCTATCTAAATACGATTTAGTAGGTGTACCGGTCCTTCTTTGATAAAATAAATAAGGCTGGCATCAAAATGGGCAAATCGGACTACTTCCTCCAAGGGTTAGTGTATATTTCCTTTCAGTCTTCATTAAGTTTTGAAAAGCTGAAGAATCTGGTACGGCTTTAAAAATATGTATTTGGAGATAATGCTTCAATGCCGAAGTGTGTTGATAAAATTTTTTTAAAAAATTGACTGAAAGAGAGTAAAGATTTGATTTCAAAATTTCACACTTTAATTCAAGAAAACAAAAACAACCGGAAGCATTACATGATGACTCTGAGGCTCATCCATACGAGGTTTTGGAATGTTCGGTTTTACAGGCCACCTTATGTCCCAGCTTCCACGCACACTTCTGACACGTTACGGAGCAGTACCAAGCTTTCATACATTTCCCACATCCGGGAAACTTCTTTCCCTCTTGCGCCTTCTTTCCACATTTGGTGCAAACATTGGGATCATCTCCCTCTACTTGACATCTAGGGCACCTGCACCAGAAATTGAACGACTTGTAAAGCCACGCCCTGCGGAGTTTGCGAGGCATGGCTGTGTCTATATAAGTAGTGAATATCTCCTCCCCTTTCTGGATATCCCTCTTTGATCTGACGGTCACGCCCCCTTTCCCGTGAACCACTCCATCGGACACTTCGACATTGTTGAGACAAGAATGGTTAAGGCATGCGTGTAAAGGAAACATCCCACAAACGTTTGATGGAGTAGGTTTATCTTTCAGGTATTTCAAGAGCCTGAGAGTGCGGTCTTCATCCTCTTCGGCATTACCTAGCTCATCCAAGAATTTGTGGTATGGCGTCCAAGGCGATGAGAAGACTTGAAGGTTACAAACAGCCTGAAAATAACGGCCTTTGAATTCAGAATCGGTAATGTCGTAGCTCACTCCATCCCCACAATCGGCGAAGATTTCTCTGAACAAGTCTTTCATGATATTCTGATCTTTTTCTACGGAGATATTGCCATAAGCAATGAATCTGGAATTAAAATGTATTTTTATGTGAATTAATCTTTCATTTAACACTTTAGGCTTGCAACAATGTTATAAAGCTTATATTAATGTGTAATGAAGCACTGTCTTACTTTCGATAAGGACCTTTTGCATATGCCCATTGCTCTTTGGTTGGAATAATGTCTCCGCTTTCTCGGGCCATGGACTTCGCTGTTGTAGCAATTGTTGCCCATATCCGAGCCAGGATCAGTGGGCTGAAGTGCCCAACCCAAACCTCTACCATGTTTCCGGTTTCATCTGCCTCTTTGCCGAAGTTTTCCGATATTTTGTAGAGTCTGGCTGTAGCTTTCGATCTGGAAGGACATATGAGTTCATGATATGTATTCCACGCCTGTGTTTTACATTCGTCACTGCAGTATTTTACCGTTTTGCATTTCTTGCAATAAATCGGCTTTGTGTTCGGCCAGTATTTCAAGACCAGCTCCCGGAGATCGCTATCCATGGTAGAAAAGGTCTCTTTAAAATATTCTTGCGGCGAGAGCAGTGATTGGGCGCAGTGATCACATGACTGAACATTCGTTTTGTAATGGACAGTGTCGAACACCTTTCCGAGGACGATGGGTGCGTCAGAAAAGACGATTTCTCCCGCTTGGATATCCTCCGTGGCGTATATCGCTCTCCCGTATTCTGTGAAGTCCACTCTGATGGGGAAATCACTTGTCAGCGGCCCATACAATCGTTTGACTCGACATTTCTGGAAAAGAACTTTCGTTTCGTTGTCTTTTCCCGATGTTGCTTGTGTTGCTTTTCTAAACCAGAATTCAGCAAGAACCAACAATTCGAACTTCATTAAGATTTTGCCTGAAATAATAAGAGAAAAATTTTAGATGTAAGCTATTCTATTAGAGACAATAATCCACTAAATCGATGATTAATTTCTTCTAATCATTACCTCCTAGTTTCCACGTATCTGGTGTTCGCTTTAATTTTGGAATAATCCAAAGGTCTTGAAATGTTGCTGTCAGTTCCTCCATATTGTTGCTTGCCTCGGCACGGAGTCTCCTCACAACGTGGTTGTTAGGGTCCAGCTCGAGAGCCACAGTGAAGCATTTCTGGGCCTCCTTCCATTTCCTCTGTAACATACAATTGTGTCCCGCCATTGCGGCGCTAGCTACTTTTTGTTGAATGACATCATCAAATGGTTTCTGATCGAATGATTCTGTTTTGATTTTAAACTTCTTCTCTAGAATTTCCACTTCCATCTGAAATAAGTCCACGTCCCCGGGATACGGATCCTGTCCGCAGAAGTCCACAGCATTATAGCTCTTCTCTTCGTATGCGGCCGCCTTCGATTCCACGTCTTTGATGATTATTTTCTGTAATTCTTTCAAGTCCTCAATGATCTCCTTGTGTTTAGGTACAATTTTCAGTCCTGCTGTGTAACAATAATAAGCTTCTTCATATTTTTCTAACTTTGTTGCTGCTCTTCCACCTGTTATGAGTGCTTCAATGTGATTGGTTGTATCCAATGACATCAGACATTTGACGTCATCTAGACACATTTGAAAATTTGAAAGATTAAAGTGACATTGCGCTCTCGTTGCGAGGTACTCTGTATTCAAAGGATCTTTTTTGATCAGATTGTTGTAGGAAGATATGGCATCCTCAAAGCTTCCGGACGTGTATTTCTGGAAAGCAATTTGATCTTTGTCTGTTGTTTCCATCTTTTCTAAAACTAAAGAAAAAAGACATAATTAATTTTTGTTTTTCTGTGTAAGTCCAAATTTCTAATAACATAATACATAAATTATATATTTTCAGTTTCTTAAAATACAGATTTTTTCCGAATACTATTTTTAAAAAATTCTTTTTAATGTTTTTTTAAATAACTTATTTTTTGTTTATTCATTTGATTGGATGGTAAAAAATTATCGATAAAAAGCAAAAACATATTAATTAAGAGATATATATAATTAAACTGATAATTTTGCAAGACATTCGACCAACTACTGAGTATGTTTACACCATGTTCTATTGTGCTTATGCCACTGTTTGGTAGACAAAGGTACTATAATAATCCGGGAACAGCGCAGTGTGTACTATATTGCGCGATATTTTACACGTGTGGGAGAGAGTTGCTCTGTTAATTTCCTAAGAAATCAATTTTGGTTTAATAATTTCAGGCTTTATAAATATGAAATATACTGCATGCGAATTTTTCGGTCATGGGAAAGCATACACTTATTACATGCACTCACATTGTACAATTAGTGCTCAGATATAAAGAAATCTAGGCATCAATTACCACTCTTTATCTCTTTTTTCTGGTTGCATTTATGAATTTTAAACTTTTTAAGATAAATTTTATTTTAATTATTTGATTACTGTAGTCGCAGAATAATCTGCACAAATTCTTAGGGGAAACTTATTATTTACAATGAATACATGAAGGTCGGAAAAGGTGAAAACAAGTTTACACAGAGGACAAAAATACTTAAAAGTTCCTGTAAAAATTTCTCTGAAAACTTAAATTACCTTAGTGATGTTCCGCGAGTGTCCCTGGAAAATGAATGGAATTCCTGATTCCTTGGTCAGTGAATGTGCGTGTAACCAGATGCACGTGTAAGAGTGTGAACTGACTGCCAGTAAATAGTGAATGTCTAATTTTGGAACAGAGAAACTCTCCATCTCGCGTACAATATTTCTCGGCATGTGTTTAATTATTGTTCTGTCTGATCTAACCTGCCCCCTACCGGTAGATAACATAAAAATTAGACGTCATCAAAATGTTTGTGTGGTTCCACCTCCTGGTGTAATCTTTGTATCTACTGCATGTATTCGAAAAAGATGAAAAACTTGCGTTTATTTAAAAAAAAAATATTGGAAAGGACCGTCATAATATTTACAAAAGACCGGAATAATACACTGTAGTTAATTTTTTTTCTAATTATGTATAAGAGAAAGTTCATGCCAAGTTAATCGACTAATTTATTAATTATCAAAATCGCAAATTTTAATCAAATGATATTTTCACGAAATAAAATCACTCATTTCCCCCATTTTATTGTTTAGATGCATTTGCAAAATGATATTTAATGTATTAAAAGTTTACTTGTATACACACAAAAATTCATACAAAAAGTTCCCAACTCTAATTAGCGACAGACAGTATATTGTCTGTGCCGTACTCTGGTTATGGCATGTTACTGCGAGCCTGAAGCACGGCGGGGGCTCGCGCGCGCTGTTACCCTATCTCTGCCATACCAGATGTTTCTACAGCTGACGAGAATCTTCTGTCGGGCAATAAATAGTATCGGGAATCAGACAGGGTACTTCTCCGGGATCGACGATTACAAGAAATCGACAGTCTCAGGTATTTATAGACGATAATCTCCCCATTTTCAACAAAAGTTTAGTTTACTCATTGATATATAGCCTGGTGTATCAGTTTGGGTGTTTTCAAGAATTTAGTAGGAATTTGCGAGTCGATGTCTGCATGTTTAGAGTTTCATCTTTCCTTGATCACGTTTATGGCGGAGAGCCGGTTCGGAGAGTTGTGTTGGTATCAAGATTCAGAATGTAGAAAGACACTAGTGATCAACTTAAAATAGTTCACAAGAACTTGGGAGAATTGTTGTTATAATTCGGCCATGTCTTGAATTGTGTACACTAATGTATTTCTGTTTCACCCCCTGCTGGGTTATAAGATGCCGTTCGCATATCAGTATACACTGTAAAAAATGATGTTTAACTTGTGTTTAATTTTTAAACAGTCGTGTTTTACAATTAAACATTGTAGGTTTAAATACAAAACACTAGCGTTTTATATATAAACACTGATGTTTAAACTGGTGTTCAATAAGTAGGGTGTTTAATCATCCGTCTTAAACACGTAATATTCATATGCATCAAATCAAAAAATAAATTAAGTGTTGGTTCTTAGTATTTGCTGTATGAATTTGTCATTTTTACAATGTCTTAATTTACGAAGTAATTCCGCACATAGTATCAGATATTTATCGACACAGAAAAAAATACGAATAGCAAGGCAATATGTTGACTTTAGATCATACCAAACGCATTCACAATTAACATTAATTGGTAGTAATTTTGTGCCAAAATTTCAAAATTTTCAGAAACTGTTAAAGAGGAAATAGAAACAAATATTATGATATTTTCGATAATTGTATTGATATTTTAATCACCGGTGTTTAACACGAGTGTTCATTTCTTAATCATATATATTTATAAATTAAACACATGGTATTAATATTGAAATTGCAAATTAAACACCAGTGTTTAATACGTTATGATAGAAAATGACGCAGTTGATTATGTCATAACATGCCATTTGAACGCAGAGGATGCAGAATCACGCACATACTGACAAGAAACACCATATCTAGCAAGGAAACAGGAGGTATATTTGTACATTTCTTTACGTAAAATCTTTTAAAAAAGAATGTAGAATACATTAGAGATCTAAAATGCTTTTCATTTATGAAATGCAGGATTGTTTCCTATAGTTATTAATCGTCTGAGTGCAATCCGGCCATGCGCAGAGATAGGCAAATAAATGCTTATGTAGTCTTGATATCTAATTTTAAAATTTGCAGGGACATTCATCTGTTACTGTGAATCCTGAGAACGAAAATCATACTTAACCGTGAGAGGTGAGTCTGAAAAGAAAAAGCCCCCCCCCCCCCAC
>PRKT01000032.1:729990-746364 GCA_003671525.1 Saccostrea glomerata
CCCCCCCCCCCCCCCCACACACACACCATTGGTTCCTGTTAAATGAAAATAATCCAATTAGGCACCTATCCTTGCTAATATTTATGCTCCTTAACATGCAACAATACCACACTCGCACATGTACTAGCTGCAGATCTGTAGCGTTATGGTTTTTATGTATTTGCCTTTGACCATAACTAATACATAAAACTAATTACGCTACAGATCTGCAGCTAGCGCATCTACCAAGAATAATTTCATCTCCAGCCCGTGCACATACATGTATTCTTTAAGGAAACTTAACTTTTTTTTGAGGGAGTGTGATACATGATAGAAAATGCCTTGGGACAAGGTAGCCCCCCCCCCTTCTCTTAATTTTTGCTGTTGGGTTGCTCCTACAGGTACATGAACATTTATTTTTTTAGTGTACAGACTGTACATGTACGCTTATACATGTATACATGTATGATTTACAGGTATTTGAATTGCAGATTTTTATTCCAAACTTGTTTCTCAGTATTTATAAATAAATATAATTTAAATTGGCGTGAACAATAACAATCATTTTTTTTATCTTTATGTATTCTTTAACAGATAATTATCTGAATTTGCATAGTGTATATTTTTTCATCCATCTTTCAGGATATGAAGAAATTAGAACTACTTGGGGTGAATACAATTTTGGAGAATGGAAATCTGGAGATCATCATCCGTTGTAGAAGAACCTGAATTTTACACGCAACCAGAGGAGCTAGACTGTTTAACTCGGTTAGAATATGATATGGATATTGAGTGAGTGATACCCTGGCATCTCTTGTTTAGTAGCAAGAATTGGTCTTTTACAATTCAAACCTGGAAAAATTTCTTTATTTGGTTAAAACTCTGAATATTTGTGAAAGTATAAACTTTTAACATTTACAACTTGATTTATTAGTATAATACAAGTACATATTATACATGCTGTATCCAGACAACAAATATTATTTTCAGTTTTTTGTATCATATATATTCATCATTTTGCTTGTTTTATTTATTAAAAAAGATGTAAAGGAAGAGCTAGCCTTCTTTTAAAATTTTTTTTTAAATTTTACTGATGAAAAACATTTCATTTTATAAAGCGATAATGTTTTTTTTTTCATATTTCAAAGACACCCCCGCCCTCCCGACACCTATTTATTTGAGTTTAGTTTAAAGATGCAGGTTTTACATGTTCATGCTAGTTTATTTTGAGAATTCTATTTTTTTCAACTAAAATTGAATAATTGAATAATGTATCCAAGTGTTGGTAAATGTGTTATCTAATGTTTCAGTTGTTTATAAAGTTTAAACCCTCAATCAACATTAAATCAATTATTAATTAAAAAAAGCTTTATGTACAACATATTCATTATCAACCACAGTGTGTTTTGTACTGATTTATATTTGTTTCAAATAAAAATGTTGAAAACTTATAAACACGTTTAAGTATTTATTTATTTTGTAAAATAAACACATTGTGTTTTTTTAAAAATTGACCTTTAAACATGTTTAAGTGATTATTATCTGTTGCATTGAATAAACATGTTTAAGTGTTTAAATGTTTAGGTTGAACACGTTTATTTATTAAACATGAAATGTTTAAATTTTAAACACTCACTGTGTTTATGTAGTAATCTCTAAGTGTTTATTCAGTGTTTAATCTTTAAACATTTTGTGTTTTTGAAGTGTTGAATATTAAACCTCATGTGTTTAGAATTTAAACATTCTAACGTGTTTATTTCTTAAACACTTATTGAGGTGTTTAAATTCTAAACGTGTTGAAGTGTTTATTATCTGTTGCAATATGGTGTTTATTTATAAAACACTTATTTTTTACAGTGTACTGTACAAATAAAATATAGAATATGTACAGTCATTTAGGGTATTCCGAGTCACCGTTTACATTTTGACTGCAGATGTTTTTATTAAAAACTTTTCACATGGTTGTTTGGTATTAAAGGAAAGCCAATTTAGTGAAAAATCAGATCTACTTTACAGAACGAGTCTATCTTCAATACAGCGACCTTGACGGGGGTTATATTTGGATCACCTTTTTAGTGTATTGCGAATCACTTCCGGGTATTTCGAATCACCAGGTAAATGGGTTGAAAACGGTCAGATAACATCATCATAATTGATGAACTAGTTAGTATTGTTTATAAAAAGCTCCAAGAATAAAAAGAATTAAAATTTTCTTGATTGTTCTTGTTTATATGAAAGTTATCAGCACCCCCCTCTTTATTCGCACTAAAAACAGTTTTTCAGAGGCGGATCATGCAGAAAAGCAATTATTACCAAGAAAATAGGGGTTTCAGAAATTACATGACTGTAAATTGTTGTCCTGTTAATATAATTATGTCACTTTTTTGCACCTGGGATATTTTTTTCGCTGCATAACAATTAACATTGAAAATATCATAATTCTACGAATCGGCTACGAAAAAAAAATCATACATGTATAATGATAATGGTGATAAAAAATGTATGAAAAGGAATAAAAACTAGCTCCTGTTTAGATATATGTATCACAATTATTTAATACGACATAAATCACTGCATATGTGCACAGTGTACATATATGTATGTGTACATGTACATGCGTGCAAGTCCATATTTAAAAATTTATGACAAAAGGATAACCACTGGTCAAGCTACTCATTAACTCTTCACAGCTTTTCCATTTCATAATTTTCATAGGTCCCTTGCATGTAAAGAAAACCGATGTTTTCGAAATATCGGGCATATAACAAGTATGCAGCATGCAATTTCTTCAGTTGCGGTTATGCACATACGTGATTCGAAATACCCCAAATTATAGGGGGCTACAAATGCGGTAGTAACATACAAATTTTTGAGATGTAATAAAAAATTATTAATGCTCATAAAAGCTCATAAAATTGCCGTTCTACCAATACCTAATATGCTAGGTTTCAAACACCACCAACGCCACGACATCGATGAGAAATATTCTGCAACGTTTATACACGGAAATTTTCTTCGAGAAGGAAAGCAAGTTAAAGAATGAATTAATTATTTTTTTTAATTAACGCATTAAGTTTACCTCTTTATTTATTGTATGTATTAAGCATGAACCATGTTGTTAATGACTATTTAGTTGTCACACGTGTGCATGTCTCGTATAAGATACAGTGATAAGGTAAATTACCGAGTATCGCGAAATGCGGAGTGATTCGGAATACCCTAAATGACTGTATTGTCTTTGGGTTCTTGTCACGCCTAACGTACTGAGTACATTAGTGAATAAAGGCGGATCTAGATTCTTAATTGACTTGTAAGGAGGACATTGCACACAGTTATGATGGAATTTGATCTCTAAGCTCTATGAAGCATTGCGCAATTCCCTGCTGTTTATGCGGATGCCGTTAGCATAACATATAAGATGGCAGACTAAAATTTAACCATATGTCTTGTCATCTCCTCTCGTCAAGCACAATTCTTACAGTAGAGAGTATACATACATAATGGTTGGATCTAGATTCCTCAATTTCTAAGTAGGAAAGAATCATACACTGCACACATATACAATGGAATTTTAGATCGAAGCTCCAGTTAAAATAAGCAAATCACATGCATATCTTTTTTTTCAAGAAAGAATATAAGATCATTTTAGAATTTTGAAAATAAAATTCCCCTTCAGGCCTGATATATTTTTAATGGTATTAAAAATGGCTTTGCACTCCTTCCTTCAAGTATCTTATAAATTAACGTAAAATTTATAAATTAAATAAATGTTTAATCGAAGATTAGTGTTATAATCAATTTACACTCTTTAATATATAGACAAATGTTATTCATGACAAAGATTCACAATAATGGTAACAATTCTGATCTGAAAGACTTTTTTTTTTTATTTTACAGAATCTTTCAAACATGACAGAAGATAATCTAGAGCAGAGTGCGAAGGAGGACTTCGTAGCAGGAAAATATAACGCAGCGGCTGAAAAGTACTTGGCTTTAACCAGTAAAAACCCGGAGTGTCCCGAATACTATCTGAAGAGGGGGCAATGTTACCTTTACTGTAAAAAGTTCAAAGAGGCGTTCAAAGACGCACAACAGGCTCTGACTGCAGGAGACAATAGCATGGAACTGGCCTTGTTAGGAGGAAAATCTGCCACTAAACTACAACTGTTCCAGGACGCGTACAATTTTTACAAAATCGGAGTGGACCTCGACAACACGAATCCGGATTTGTCGGCGGGACTGAGGGACCTCCAGCAGGCAATACTAGACGAGTATGAATTGGAGGGGGGTGATGACGAGGATAAAGGGTACTCCGCCGTGGACTTCTGCTCCCAGGACCCCTACCCCGGGGACGACAAACTCCTAAAGAAGGAGCAGGAGATACTGGACGCCAAGTACAACATCCACGACACCGTTCCATGGAAGGACTACAAAGATGGCGGAGAATTTAAAAACCAAGCCGCAGAGGCCGCCATAGCGGCACACAGCTTAATGGTGGCCGGAAAAGTGGAGGAAGCCGTCCAAAAGTTCACATTCGCCATAGAAACGGAACCCAACAACGCCATATTGAGACGGCTGCGGTCTGAGGCTTACTATCTTATGGATGACAAGATTAATGCTCTGAGAGACTTGTGGGTAATTCCGAAAAGTCAAAGGAGAGTGGAAGTCTGGCGTCTAGGAGGCAAGTTCTTAGATACGAGCACCCTTGTGACTTCGATGTAATTAATATCATATGCCGGAATAAAGTGTCATTTGTTGTCTTTTAGACCATGATTTATGATAGATCTTGTTGATTCTAAATGTACTCACAATTTTGATTGTCAGTTCGCCATTTTCAGTTGTGTTTGTATTTTGCAGGTCAGATCTTACACGACTTTAATTTACCTATCCATGCTGAACTATGGTTCAAGAATGCTACACGACTTACAGATGGAAAAGACGAGGGTGTCAAAGTCTTGTTCCAGCGGACTCGTATCCAGAGATTATACTCTCCAATCTGCAAAGGCTTACCCATCAATGTGGAGTTCTCGGATTTCGGTAAATGTGTTGTTGCTGCAAAAGCCATTAAGCAAGGAGATGAGTTGTTCAAAGAGAAGCCTTTGATAATGGGACAGATAATGGACAAGGAGAATAACTTCCTGTTGTCTTGTGACAACTGTGCTGCTTCAATCCTCACATCGAAGGACTATTTTGGAAGTAAACTGGAAACCATGGATCAAGACTTGAAGGAGTTGATTGAGGAATGTTGGCCAAAAACTTCCTCTGTTACTTGCGATAAGTGCAAGAAGGTCAAGTACTGTAGTGACGAATGTCGGCAACAAGCATGGTTTACTCAACATGAACTCATCTGTCCTGCCAGAAACGAAGCTGCCAAAAAACTTCACGAAATAGGACAAAATCTTGGTCATGGCATCGCTCAAGATGGCGTTTGGAAAGATTTGTGGGATGCTCGTTTCAGTCCAATATTTTTGGCAAAAATCTGGTCCAGCATCATTTCAGCGGCCAAACACATGATGAAAGAAAGCGGTGATTCAAAACCAACCGCAGAACAATGGGCGAAGGCAAGGAGCCCCTTCAGAAAGTAAGTTAATCATAAAGTTTAGAAATGAAACAGGAAGTGATTCTAAATGCAGTATGTATAAGAGTATTTATCATCGAGCTGTTTTTCTGGTTTGTAGATTCATGGCCTTCGGTCACTCCTCAGCAGCTGAGAGCATGCCTACAATCCTCAACTTGATGCGCGAAATCTTCAAAGACTGCGGCGACGGTGTTGAATACAAGATCACAGAAGGTGAATTCAATGGTCGATACTTCCAAGCCTCCTGCAATCTTCAAACCTTTTCTTCTCCGATCACTCCATATCACCGATTTATGACAGAGGTGTCCAAACTGAACCCAGAAGACACCAGAGGGATTAAAATGTTAAAATATCTGGAAGAGGCGCCGCATCTCAATTTATACTGTGGCCTTTTTCAGCTGCAGTCTTGCCTCAACCACTCCTGTACAAATAACGTAGAAGTGAGCGATGCTGAGATTGAAGGTTATGGCGGGGTCAAGGTTACCGCCAAGTCTGACGTCAAGGAAGGTGATGAACTCTTCACCACATATATTGATACCAGCATGCCGAGAAAATTGCGGCGAGCCTGGCTCTTCCGGTCATTTAATTTTTGGTGCCACTGTCGGCGCTGTGAATTCGAAGGAGACGGACCAGAGGTGTGCACGGAATGTAAAAAGATGGCGGACAAGGACGCGCCATTTCCCGCCTGTGGACAGTGTCACAGGGCGTGGTACTGCTCCATCCCCTGTCAGAAGGCGGCATGGCGGAGGGGACATAAAAAAATATGTAGGAAAACACATTCGAATTCAGTCATAGCACCCAAAGAAGAATCAGCGGAATAAGTTAAGGATTGAAAAATGATAACGAGTATACCGGTATACATTGTACATGTCAGATCATGAAAACATTTCAACTTGAATGAAAATAGTTTGCTCAAAATCTTCAAGTAAATTGTACATATTGATTTTTAATTTAATTAGTAGAGGGACAGATCGATATATATATATTGGTATTGAATTTTGTTTTTGAAAGAAATTATTTCTGATAGTTGAAACTTGTGATTTTATTGAATATAACGAGGAAAAATAATATATATCAATCAATGTTTTTATCTTTCAGCTATATTGGTAATTTGTGGGATGGACTGAACACTAACTTTTTTCTTTTTTTAATGAATTTATTTCTAAACTTAGAATTATTGCAGTGATTGGGATATAGAATGCCAATGCAGTGAATGTCTGTGGACTTCTTTTTGATTTTCATCGCATATATGCATAATATATTATACTTTTCTTTAGATAAATATTAGTAGTCAAGAAACGTTTGTTTACTGAATTAAACATGATTATTAAGCTTGACTATTACTGGAGGCGGGATTAAAAATAGGAGCCAGCAAGAGATGTCAAATGAAAAGTTAAAGGTACAGTATATATTTATACCAAAACTTTTATAAATTGACTGTGTTCTTGGGCAAAATGTGCTATGTTGAATCCTCGAACCAAATGGTTAAAATGCCTTCGTACTAATGGCCTCGGGAAAACGGTTTTGTTCTTCTGGCCGACACAGTTTATTACTGTGTGGTCCTTGTACTCGAATATAGTCAATAAAATTAATGTATATGTCGTTTGACTTTGCTATAAACTCATTAACATCAAAGGCGTATAAAGAATTTGACTTTTCCTACGGCATTATCGCCCAAAACAATATTTATGGTAAAACCTTGCAATTTTTTTGTTTCAATAGATCATTTTGGTGTAATCGGGAGTTGCACATTGTAAGATTTGCATGCGCGGATCTAGAGGGGGAGGGGGTCCGGACCCCCCCCCCCCCCCCCCCCCTGCAGAGTTATCAAATGTATATGAAAAGTTTTTCAAAAGTTAACGACTACTCCCCCCAACAGTTTTCTTTCTTTGCTTGTCAAGAAATTTCTGGGTTGAAATTTTTTTTGGCTGGGGTCCCCCCCCCCCGGGAAAAATTTCTTGATCCACTCCTGATTTGAGTACACTATCATTAGGGGTAGTGTCACAGATGAAAATGTACCATCGGACATTTTGACAATTACTTTGCATATTTTCGATTCAAAATTCTCACATCTGTTTTTAATTTAATAATGAGTTGTCATATTTGTTTCAACCTGTCAGAATAGTGTATCCTTTGAAATGTTTAATTATCTTATTTAGCCATGAGTGATATGACCAGATGGATTGTGCTTTGTGTGACTTAATTATTGTTTATTTAAAATCATCATCTTTAACTCTACTTGTAAATCAAATAACTCATGTCATATGTTACTCAGAATTGTCAATTATCAATCTTGTCTATAAATACAAATTTTTGTTAACATTCGGGGAGTTGGAATCGGGACGCGCTTGTCCCTGATACTGTCCGACCCGACGAGAAATAAAGGTCTGCAAATCGTTAAGCGGTTTTATCTTCATTTACCAATAGTCCACCCTAGTGGCTTTCCTGACAAGCACACGCATCTGACGCGAGGGTGTGATAGTAGTTAGAAACGTCTATCTATAGATAATGTTGCACTGATGCCCGTAAGAAGCAAATTCAGTTTTCGGGAACCATCCCCCCTCAAAAAAAAGGATATCAGAGTGGTCACAATTGTATGGTAGCTATGTTTTCTATATATTGGATGGCATGACCGTAGGAACCGGGGAGTTTGGTGAGGAGTGTTTGTTTCTCAAGGAATTTTGGTAGTGTATTGTGTCTATCTACTCAACTGAAAATGTATGCCCCCTCCCCTCCAGGGGCGTAGACAGGGTACTTTTGATGTGGATACTTAAATAGGCGGGGGTAGGGGGTTGGGGCCGAATTAAGACCCCCAATAGGTCCAGGGCGAAGCCCTGGTGGGGGCCCGGGGGACGAAGCCCTGGGAAACTGGTGAATTTTCGACGATTTCGATGTGCATACTTCACCCTTCTGGCATTTTTCTTACACTTTTTCAGTTTGTTACGCAGCCACATTTGAAGTCTGTTCTTAATTCCTTGTACAAAATGCGGACAGTCACTCAAAAATGAGAAAGAATATGTCCAATAGCGTTGTTCAACGAACCCACTAAAACAATTTTTAGACTTTTTTTGATCAGCAGTTGGTTAGAGTGATTGACTGGTTTATCGGACCGCCTAATTGACTGATAGTCACTCAGGCTTACATAATCATTGATATTAAAATACACCTCTAAAGATTTAAAATAACAAAGAAGAATTTTTTTCAACTCATTTTCTGACACATTACATATGTAATTTGTTAAATTGTATACATTTTAAAATGAATGTTCATAAATATTCACAAATCTGGTATCTTTAACTTTTTGCAACAATTTTAAAAACGTGTAAAATAGACTATTGGTTTTAAGGTAGTGTTGCGGATGTCAATACTTGAACAGGTCTTTTTTGAATATTCAATTCAATTCACTTTATTGACAATTACCATGTCGGCATACAGTCATGAACATGAATAACATAACATAAATTAACACAATTAATACAAGCATATACAAAGTGAGAAATATATATGAGGTGAACAAAATTGTGTATTTCTCAATATTAATATTCATTTTTGACTTTCTTTTCTGATGTCAAAGCACTTTTTCAAGAAACAACATATCCTTCTAGCAGTTGAAATATTTGTAGGATTGACAATTTTTCTAATGGGGTTATCACTAGTATATGTGTTAACATTAAATATATCATTGTAATTCCATCTATATTGATCATACTTTGGACAATAAAGAACAAAATGTTTTTCATCTTCAACAAACAATTTACATGAATAACATAAACGTTTTTCTCTAGGAATAGGGGGTTTACAGTATCTACCCGTTTCAATATACAGTGGGTGGGCACTGATCCTTAATTTTGTTAATAAAGATCTACAACTTTTCTTCACGGGTAGTTTTAAATAACTTTTTTAAAGATTAAACTGAATTTTACCATTTTTCCGATTTTTGATGTTCAAATATAAAGCTGAATTATGATTTTTGAAGTCTCGCATGAATCCGATGTTAGGTTAATTTCCTTTTTTTTTGGGGGGGGGGGGGGGGGGGGGGGTATCGTTACAGAAGTTAAGCATTACGGTTGGAAGCTAATTTCCAGATATAGAAACTGAAATTTTTGGCATTAAAGAAAAATTTTGTTTGTTATTGTTTGATTTTCCCGGAAAATTTCAACATAGTGTTTGTTTTAAGGGAGCCGACTGAGGTTTAATTGTGTGAAATCTACAATAAATAAACTCTTTAAGAATGTAATTATACTTTGAAAAAAAAAAATCAACAATATTCGATAGTAAACCAACATCCAGGAAATTCTTTTGATTTCAGCATGTTCAGTGAGATGTATACTATCGTATTTCCCCCTAAAAATGATTCTGTTGATTTTCATTTATTTTTTTTAACGTTAATTCTACATTGTTTTTAACTATTTTTTTTTATCTTTAAAATCATTTACTAATATTTTGCAAAAATGATGAGTACGTTTTATGATATTACGCCCGTCTCTCTCTCTCCTCTCCTTCTTTTTTTCCTTTTTATATTCTTTTTCAGTTTTCTTTTTTTTTCTGGAAAATGATGTGACCTGACGTTTGTGCGTACAAACCACAGGCACCTGACGTTACTTATTTTTCTTATAATAAAAAAATATATACACGTACCTTATTATAAGGTATGTGTATATTTTTTTTTTATTAAAAGAAAAATAAGTAACGCCAGGTGCCTGTGGTACAAACGTACGCCTGGCTACGCGCCCCCCGAAATTGCTTTCTACGGGCTTGCTGTCTTATTGCAGCTACAAGCGTCACTTCTAGTTCTAGGATGAAAGATTTATGCATAATTAGGGACAATAAATAAAAAGAAAATTAAAAATAAAATTTAGTATCACTGATATTAAAATCGCACCTATTAATTCGGAAAATGTAATTTTGGTTCGTATCGTTTTTATCTTTTATATTTTGATCACGTGACTTCCGCGGTAAGCGGGAAAATTGACAACAACAATGGCGCAAGCACGAGTAACAGAGTTCTATGCAACCAAGAAAAGAAATGGAGATGCGCAGCCATCTAAGCGAAGAAAGTTGCAAATTAATACAGAGGTTGCAGAAACTATTCAGAGCGAACCAAAGAGCACAAGATCAACGCGATCATCCACCAGAGGTAAAGGAATTTCTACACCTGTATCTGCCGAGCCAGAAAATGTTTTGTTTACACTTTCTCTGCCCGATGCAAGCGCAAAATCAACAACAGCCAAAGGTGTAAAGCAGAGAACCAGGAAAATTAAGCAAATCAAGGGACAGCAATCAATCACTGATGCGTTAAGATCGCGATCGCCGTCTCCTACTTCAAGTTCGGCAAGTGAAGAAATAACATCTGCCTGGGATGAACATGACGGTCCACTGACGCCATCAAAGAAATCTAAACAGAACAATGAAGGCGAAGCAAAGGGAAAGACCCAGGCCTCGAGAAAGCGTACCCGACAAAGCAAGGTAAAACAGGACCTGAAGACACCACTAAAAGAAGAAAATGAAGAGATAGTCAAGGCACCAAGGTCCAGGAAGAAACTGCAGCTACGAAGCAATGTCATTACATCTAGTGAAAGTGAAAACTCTGAAAATGAGGTAAAATGGGAAAAAAACTATTGTTTTGGCAAATTGTTAAAAGGTTTATTTTATAAATCATATTATTTCTTTGTTATGTCTATTGCAGAGTTTAATGCGAAGAATGAACTTGATTTAATTTGCATTTTTAGGACAGGTTTCTATACAGTTTTTTTTGGGTAAAATTTAAAGGAGTGACAAGATTTATTAATGAATATGAGACAAAATCATCTGAAAAATATTTCAGTGACTACATTGTGATGATTAAGTATTATCCTGAATCAATTCTTTGATTGTATTTAACTAGGCTCTTGATAGGAATCTTGTCTGAAGTTGTCATAAAGAAATACATGTGTCCACTCCAGGCAATCTTTGCACCATGGGACACCTTTTATGGCTTTGTGACTGGGTGATTGTATACACAATGTGGCATGACTGAGATTCAATTAATAAGTATAGATATTGGAAAAGGGATGGAACATGTTACGTTTAATCTCATACCAATCCACAATTTCCTCTCATTTACAAATTACTGTTTCTTAATTAGATCATTTGGATTGCATGTCAAGAGTATTTGGTTTAAAAAAAACTTCAAAAAGTCTATATTGTTAAGATTTAGAATATTGGGAAATTCATTAGACACACCAGTTGAACTTGTGAGTGCACAAATGAACATAAAAATTATTTTATGTGATTTGACATGAAAAGAAAAGATCCACATCTTCAAATGCATGAGACATTTTGAAGATCTTATCTGTGGCATCAAATGACATTGTATTTTACATGCAATTTCCACAATCAAGTCTTTAAAGTGGAAATTGTTTACAAATGCATACATTCTACTAATCTCTCTTCATTATGACTAACCATTAAACAATTGGTAAATCAAGGTGAATTTTAATTTTTGGTGTACTCTAGATTATTGTGCACTGAAAGAATTTTCTCTATGGACAGGCATTGTTAGAGCTAGCAGTGTGAGTGTCATTGTTCTGGAAACTATGCTATACTTTTTACTTTTTATTTAAGTCTTTCTCAATCTATTCTATAAGGTTCAAGAACCAGAAGTGCACTCAGAGAAACAGAAATATCGAGAAGTCCTGGACCTGCCTCCCCTGGCCATTTCCCCCCTCCCGGACACCCCAGAAGTTGTGAGACAGCAGATGGAGAAAGGTCCAAAGGTCCCCACATCCAGCAAGGTCCAAGCAGCCATGGAGAAACTGAAAGAGCTCAATAGAGAAGGCACAGCAATGGAGAAGGTGAGGAAATCTATCTTAATAGCTAATCTGAACTGAAAGTTAAAAAGCTTGAAATTTCTCAAGGACAACTGTACCAGAAATATTAAAACTTTGTGGAACTTCATTAATCTAAATTTTCATGACCAACAACTTGGTGGTTTGGGATGACATTTAATTTGTTAAAAACAAAATGAAACATAGAAGCGCTGCACAATATGAAGGTGCGTTACTCTAGACTATTTTTTTTAAGTGAACTATACTTATGATTTTATGTATAGGTATCCAAATTTGAGGTGACAGAAAAGCTTAAAAAATGTGGAAAATTAGAGGAACTGAAAGCTCAGCTTTTACAGTTAAATGAGGCTAAAAAGGAAATGAGAAAGATAAAGGAATCAAAAACAAAACCCAAAGCAGGACCTTCTGTCACCAAAGCAAAGGCCCCAGAGCTCAGTAAATTTGAGGTAATAGAAGTAAAGGTGGAAACTAAAGAGGAGTTGGAACCCGCAAGGTATGTCAGTGGAAGTAAGATTAATTAATCTAGCATTAATGTTTGTCATGAATATGAATGTGCGTTAAAATATCTTTGTCTTAAAGTTTATTGGTTGAATTGTGGACAATTATAATCTGATTGTTTATATTTTCAGTTATTAAGAATAGTATTAGGCTTCCTAAAATTGAAATTCTGGTTCTCAAGCCAGCGCTCATCCATTTTGAGGAAGCCGCATTGCTAATTTTATTGTATTTTTGATAAAATAAAAAGTTGGTATTGCAGAGACCAATCCGAAATAAAAAAAAATCCGTCCTCATTTTTTTTATAGTTTAGTATTCAAATATCACTTCGGTTAGCCATTTTCAACGAGATTTTGGCTACTTCGTTTGAAAATACATTCGAAGACTTTGCCTACAATGTTCACATGCTGATAAGCAATGGATAAAGCAAACATTTTGTACGGACATGGAAAGTACATGTATATCTATGATTAAAAAAATTATCTTTGATTTATAGAAAATTTAAGAATTAAAATTAAAAAACCGCCTCCCTCATCTTATTTATTGCCAATAAAATGATAAATGAAATGCCTCCTGCCCACATCTGTTTTGGAGAAAATTGGCCTGAGAACCAGAGAATTAAATTTAGATAGCCTTAAGTACAATTTTTTTTTATACGCCCGTCTTAAGACGGGACGTATTATGTTATAGGCTTCGTGTCCGTCCGTCTGTCTGTCAGCTTTTTCGTTTCCGGCTCATAACTTTAATACTATTAGGCCTAGGATTATCAAACTTTTTCATCTGATGCATCTTGGGTAGAAGGTGTGTCGCGCACAAAAAGTAGGTCGCTCTGACCTTTTATTAAGAAGTTATAGCCAAATATTGAAAAATCCTTTCCGGCCCATAACTAGAAAACTATAAGACTTACAATCATCAAACTTGGCCAGTTTATGCATCTTAGGTAGAAGGTGTGTCGCGACCTATTTCAAGGTCACTGTGACCTTTAATTTAAGTGAAATTAAAAAAAAAAAGTGTCTTTTTACTATTCATTTAAGCATCCCAAATAATGTAAGAGTATATCACTGTCCTTATTAAAAAAGTGTTAAATCAAGAAAATACTTTTTTTTTAAAGCATATACTTGATAGCAATCTATAACAAATATAATGTATGTTAGAGAAATCCTACCTCTCCCTTGAGTGTAATTATCAAGCACTGGTCAAGAAGAATTTGATAACAGAAAATTGCATGTCAAATTAGAGAGAAATTAATGAGTTTTTAGTGTGAGGATCTAACTGATAGAGCATCAGTGTAATCTATATCCCTTGGGTATTGGGCAGATGGGTAAGCCTGTTGGATTAAAAATAGCTCTTGTTGGCTAGCCTAAGTTTTAAAATGAATTTGATGAAAAGTAATTAAAACTAATTTGATGAAAAGTAATTAAAACTAATTTGATATTGCATAATAGACTAATCTGATTTTATATAATATTATTAATTTTATAAAAACTAATTTTAAGGGGTGGGGTGGAATCAGCATGTCCATATGAATTACATATTAAAACTTGTCGGACATTTAATCTCAACCCAAAAAAAAAATCTTTGAATATTTTATATGTTTAAAAAAAAATTATGGTAGATAGTGCAGACCCATTCATCTCTTGGTAGTAATGAGTAGACAAGCATCCAGTTAAAGATTAATTAATGAGTTCAATGTAGGAAGGCTAGCTGTCTCAATCAGCAGTCTTATCTGTATCCTTTGGGGATTAGACAGAAGAAGTGCTGGGCAGTTTATAGCATGTGTCATTTGATGGCCGGCCTTTTCTTTTCAAAATTAATTTGGTATAGATTAAGATGTTAAGACTAATTTGATATTGTTTAAATATGATGGGCATTTGACAAGGTCTAACACAACCAGCATAGAAATCTATTAATGATGTAATATTTATTATGATTAATGCCTACATCACAGGGAATGGATAAATATTTGAAGGAATGGAAAAATCATGGAAATCTTAGAATCAAGGTTGATGTGATTTTCTTGCATGCTAAACTGTTCAAGAAAATTGTATTTTTTTGACGGGCGTATCTTGCTGTGGCGCGGCACTTTATTATTGTTTACAACTGACCAATGATTATGCTGTAAACTGCTGTTTCAGTGACCAGAAGCCCCCGGCCTATGAGAGGTTCCACCATCTAGCCACCCCCGCCCCTCCCTCACTGTCCCTTCCCTACAGATACAAGTTACTGGAGGACATGTTCCGCAGCATGGACACCGTGGTCAGCATGTTACATAATCGCTCAGAAATCTGCACCTTCTCCAAACTCAAGTCAGCTGTTCAGGAGATGACCAAAAGGTATGCCAATGACAAAGGGACTTAATAATAATTGATTTGAAATACTTAGTAAATAAATCTATTTTAATTAATTGTTTTTATTGATGCAAGTTTGCATGATTTGATTAAATGTTTTTAATGATAATATCAAATGTCAAGTAAAATACAAATTCTCCGCACTTTTTGATTTAGGTGTACTTGAATATTTTCGATAACATGTTTATTGATTGTTTGTATGTTGTTGAATAGGAACTTTGAGCAGAAGAATGTAGGTCAGATTAAGACTGTATATCCTGAGGCCTACACCTTCAGACAGGAGAAAGGACTTCCTGCCTTTGGAGGAAAGTCACATGACTATCAGCTGACTGTGGAACCAAACTTCAGTGATGGTACAGTAGTTTTTCAAATACTAAATAATTTTCAACTGTGAGTCAGTCTGGAAATGTATGTAGCACATGGTATCAATTTATATTGAACAACTGTACATGCAACAGACAAAATGCCACCCTGAAAGTATAGCAATTTTTTTCTACACAGAAGAACACGGAATTGAGATGCAAAGTTACACATATGCAGACCTGCATACCCTTCCGCTTTTGGCATAATTCTTCCGCTTTTTACCAGAAAATTACGCTATTACGTCAATGATATTAATTTTACACTTTTGATATTATCATGGTTTAAAATCCATCATGAACGTCTAAATTTAGAGTCGAAGTACGTCCTGCTGAAACGAAATGAGGAGTTTTAGTAAAAGTAATTGATAGAGGACCAGTTCAATAAAGGACGTAATATACCAAGTAGTTATATGTAAACTGGTATGGTGAAGATTCGGAAGAACACGAGAAGGCACTACTTATTAGGTCACCTGAGTAAACTCAGGTGACCTATTGCTATCTGTTTTTGTCCGTCGTCGTTCGTCGTGCGTTGTGCGTCGTTCGTCGTGCGTTAACATTTGAACATTTTCAGCTTCTTCTCTGCAACCACTTAACCAATTTCAACCAAATTTGGCACAAAGCATCTATGGGTGAAGGGGAACAAAAATTGTGAATTTCATGATCCCTGCCCCCCTGGGGCCTGAGGGGTGGGGCCAAAACCACTAAAATTAATGCAATCTTTAAAAATCTTCTTCTTTACTCCTGGACATCAAGCAGTCAAACTGTTTGCATGATTGTAATCAGCA
>PRKT01000032.1:746677-779248 GCA_003671525.1 Saccostrea glomerata
GGGCTCTATTGATTATATAGTGAAAATACATTATTTCTTTGAAAATCTTCCTATCTGCTCCTGGGTATTAAATAACTAACTAAGTACATAGTTATGATAAGCAAGAGTGCCTCTACCAAAATTGTGAATTTTATGGCCCCAGGGTCAGGGGTTCTTGTTTTAGGGTGGGGCTCTAATGATTATATAGTGAATTGCATGAATTCTTTGAACATCTTATCCTTTGCTCCTGGCTAATATGCTAATATATTTAAGGCCAGGATTTATTTTATTTTCAGTTGTACAAATCCTCCGCTCAAGGTTTTGAATTTTCAGAAAAAAAATAAAACATTTTTTTTCCCCGATGGTCAAATATGAGTCGGGATCGAGATTTCAAATTTACGAACTCGCACTTCCGGTTTTAAGATGAAACGGCGGGTAAATAAAGCTTTCTTGGTTTAGTGTAAAATTCATCGATACGAGTGCCATTCAAAACGTTTCACCTGTTCAAAGGACAAATAAAATGCTGACGACTTTGTTGCACAATGACTTGCTGGTGAGATAATTATGTATTCGTTTCAAAAGTATCTATATCTGTCTGTGAATTATTTTCCTCCCCCAGGTTTTAAACTGCCCGAACGTGGTAGCTATTGCATATTGCCAGCGACATTGTTTAGGTCTCTGTTATAGCTTACAGTCTAAGCATCTTTCTTCAGATAAGGGTTGCTTATGCATCAGATGTAATGAATAAAACTATGGGAGAAGTTAAGTCCATTTGAGGAAGAAATGAACAATAACCTGAAGAAATAAAAAAAATTAACTATTAAAAGGCAAGAATATACCGTACAAATATATACAGGCATGTAGTATCATTTGTATCAGCCAGAGAAATTATTTTACACTTAATTGAAAAAATATTCACCCTACTCCCCAATACTCCCTGTCTGTTTTATGATAGGAATTATAATTTTAGGCATGAAGTAAATTTTAGAACAATGTCTACACATTCACCTAACACATATTAAAAAAATGAAGATTTATTGAAAGACTTTTAAAGAATTGATTTTTTAAAATATATTTTGACCAACATCACAAAATTTATATAACTGGCCCAAACTGGCGGATGATGAAATAAGCAATTAAATGTTCTACTTTCCTATTTGTAAGTATTATGTGTCCAGTGGTAAGGAGCCTATTAGAATAGCATAAAAAAAAGAATGTACAAATTGTTATAATTGATTTATCAAAAATTTTTTTTTATTTCCTTCTCCTTCAGGATTTTTTTATTCTTATGTTCATAACTAAACCTAAAGATAAAAAAAATGCTGGCCTTCTAATGAAGGGAGGGGCCTCTTTCAAAATCGATAAATTCAGGGCCACTGGTCAGGGGTACCATGGGGGTACTTTGACTAAAAATAAATTAATGCTTTGAAATCTGCCCTTTGATAAGCAATGGTGCCTCTTTCAAAATTTGTGAATTTCATGGCTTTTGGATTAAAACACGAACCAAATACAATCGCTGGAAAGTTGTTACATGATACTCAGGTGACCTATAAGGCCCGTGGGCCTCTTGTGTTAACTTTTAAATAGTATTGCAATAAGTACAGCCATTTCTATGCTCAATTTAGTTTATTTAAACATTGCTTAGAACAAGATATAGAAATGTGAGTGTTAGAAAGATGTTATTATGTACGATTTGTGTAAACATGCAAACACAAAGCTTCAACTAAGTGATTTTGATACAGATTGACTTAATGCTTCAATAAGGGTGTGTGGTTGATTTGTGTATAATATAGGATATCAGTATTAAACTACACTTTTTTGCCAATAGATGAATCGAAAAATAAAGTTTATGCAAGCTTCGTTAAGTAATGTTCGATTTCGGTTGTTCTGAAAGAAAATAAGGTATTATAGTAAAACAACAAATTAGGAAGACATGATTGATTACGTTTTAACCTCTGAAATTCCACCAAAAATTTACTGAAATTACACCCTTCCAATGAAAAGGGTAGGCAGGTCTGCATATATATAAATGTCAAATTAAGACAATTTAATATGAACTGATTGTCTTCTTTACAGAGTCCGAGAATAAGTTAACAACAAAGTCAGGTAGACCCTGTTTTGCTGCTAAAGACATTCTTCAGAGGAAAACCACATTCCACAACAAGTTGATCTCAATTGTCATGAAACACCATAAGGTAAACTTACACATGGGGTAAACTTGTGAAGCACAAAAAGGCTGGTTTAAAACATGCAGTGAGTGCATTCGAAGAACATAGCTAAAATCTATGAACTTAAATGTGGGTGTTTATACATGTATGTTTGCTGTTAAACGTGCAGTAAGTAAAAAAAAAATTTATGGTAACTTGGTGATTATTTCAGCCTACAACTATATTGCATCCTTGATACTGAGAGTGTATGCCTAGAGTGGATACCTAGACATAAATAACCGATAGTGCTAACAAGATTTAATGATTGCATAGTAATCATATTTTATTCAAAGAAAAAGAGTCACAATAATTGCATCCTATGACTTTGCTCTATTTTTTCAGCAAATCACATTTTTGAATATAGAGAACAATCAGAACATAGATATGTATGTCTACGAAGAGTTAAAATTAACTGTTCTAAAGATATTCCTTCTTTTTTGCAGAAATTTCTGTCTTCTCTATCTCGACCCCTTTCTGTCCCTGAAGACAAAATCACAAGGTGGCATCCAAAGTTTTCCCTGGATGAGGTTCCAGACATTCCTGTTGACAGCGTGCCAGAAGCTCCGTATGTGAAGAAGTACCAGTCAGCTCTAGATGTCTTGGAGGATAACAAAGCCAAGCTCCCAGACAGGGTATGTCAAATAAAAGTTATACTTGTCTACTTCGGAATCCACTGGTTACAAAGACATAGGCCAGATTAAAAACATTCCAGATTAGACAATATCTTAAACAACTGAATTAACTGAAAAAGACATGAAGTTTACACTGTATTAGGCAAGATTTTAAATTATACAACATCTGGATTAGACAAGTTTCTCTGTTATGCAGGGGACATAGCTGATTAGTCCAATTCTACTGAATTACTCTGAAGAGAAATTATGTACACTAAAATTGTCAGACCAGTATTTAAAAGATTTTTTGTTAAAGTCAGATTAAGGATTTAAGGCTGTCTTAAATAACATAACTGCAGAGAGTGTCTACTTTAAGACGTAAGAGCCTCTGTTAGTCTGTTAACATTCCTACACTCTGTGTGTACATTTTTCAGTGATGGTACATGTTCACTGGGTATTAGTTTGAAATTTCTTTTACTTCTTTAGAAGAACTTACTGTAGACCAACTTTTATTCGCGTGCGAGAAAGTTTCGCAAGTTTCGAGATAGCCTCGACATCGCAAATATTTCTCGCCGCAAACCGATTCTTGAAGTCTCTTTGTCTATCAACAACAGATAAAAAAAGGTTTGATCACAAAAATTAATTATCGCAAACTAGTTTACCCCATTAAATTGCGAATTAAAGTTGTCGCGAATAAAAGTTGGTTTACAGTATTTGTGATAGAATGAAAGATACTAAAATTATATTTTAAAAAGTACTCAATTACCAACCAGAAAAAGCAGGTATATGGAACACTGTATTGTTACTGTTATTGTAATATTTACTGTCATTTTCCTAAATAGGTAAAGAAGGCCCTTAATTCAGTAGCCATGGAAAACACAAAAAAGGAGTCCAGTAACTCACCAGAGCCATCAGCAGCAAAGAATTTACCTCAGCTGCAGGGAGTTCCCCAGTCCCTATTGGAGAAGGTGGGTAACTGATTAATAATACAGTTAAAGGCACTATACTATAGTTCACTTCTATTGACAAATTAAAAACACTTTCAAGTGTCTGTAAAACATGTGGTGATCAACATTCCAAAGAAGTAGTTTTTTATTGGCTAACATGACATTTTAATAAGAAGTCTTGTACTTTCTATACAAAAAAAATCATATTGCCTCACACCAAAACATCCAATAGATATTGCCACATTTTAAAAATTATCTTTCATAAAAGTCAAGCTCATGGTTTCATCATCATTGAATATACTGCAGTAGAATTTTTGTGTTACAATTAATTTCGATATAATTATGTTTTGAAAAAAAAGTTCACTGGAGTAAAAGCGATTCCTCTGTGTTACTGTTTTTTTTAGATTCGAGCTCGAGAAGCAAAGAAGCAGGAACTTGCGATGATGCGTGACCCCGTTGAGGACAAAAGGTCACTGATGATCCGTCGCCTCCCTGAGATGATGAGAATCCTCAGAGCCCACTTCGTGACGGAAAAGAAACCAGCTCTTACAATGGAAAATATAGTACAAAAACTAACCGACAGCTACAAGACAACTATACAAGATGGTAGGTTGAGGGTATTGTTTGTGTAATGTTAATTAGTGTAGTTATCTCTCGTTTGATGACAGTTGCTGTTAATGTGAAATTTTAAAAGGTTGTTAAAATCTGTGCTAACAATTTTTGGGTCACATGGGGCAATTGGTCTTGTGTACTTAAGGAGCATGATTCAGTGTCAAATTAATAAAAACTGGACAGTGTGACACTGAACATCAGGGACTGGTGTATGAAATGACCCTTTAGACCAGATGCAATGTATGTACATTGGTCAGTACTAACAGTCCAGTGTCTTTCTGTTGTGGATTTCATTGTAGTTCTTTGTTTAGAGGAGAAATTTGAATTGGTTAAAAAAAATACCTTCAATAGTATATCTTTTAAAAACTAAGAAATTGAAGAACCTTTTTGTGTTATTTCAGCTGATGTTGAGTCTCATGTAAAACTTCTGATAGAACTCGTACCAGAATGGCTGACAGTGGTGGAGATCAAGAAGGGTAAATACGTCAAGATGGACAGGAATATAGAACTGGGAAGTCTGCAGTCCAAAGTATTAAACATGGTCAAATCGTAACTTGTATATCTGTAAATAGGGTCTTTAAATGCATGTGTAATGCTGCATCTCATTGCCAAATATTTATGAGTTTGTTCCAAATTTTTGTTTGTATTGAAGACAAGGATTTTTAAAGCATGTCTTTTTCTCATGGATTGTTTTATCGAAGCGAATTTTTAGGAATTTTTTTATACATTAAATTTATATTTAAGTTCAATTTTTTTGAAACCATATGAATGTTTTTAAAAGTAGCATGATATAATGTTTTAATTTCTCTTCTATACATCTATTTCTATTATTCTGTGAAGATGACTTGTTGATTAGTTGCATGTTTGTGTAATACTACTGAATAATGGTTAAAATGTTTTGGATTTTAGTTTCTTTGTACATCAAGAATTGATGGTAGAAATTTTTGTTGAACTGAATTATCTAATCAAGAATTAATAAAGAATATTTCATAAATCCTCTCTTCTGTTAATTAATGCATAATAGGATTAAAAATAATATTTTCAGTGATTTATATCAGAACATGTACATATAGTGACACAGTGTCATATTTACATGTATATTTTATAGAATCTCCCATGTTTGGGTTGGATATGATTTTTTTTTATGTGAATTGTGTTTTAGCCTCCAGTCCTTGGCAAGGGTTTTAAAAACGAGTTTGGATTAGAAAAATCATCTAACCACAATCCTGGGAAATTCACATCAAATGCAATTTTATGTTCCACACAGTTTTCTAATTGATATCATATGATGACATCAATGATCATATCTGTGAGTATGAAAACAACATTCTATGAGCTATATCCATGGTTTAAAGGAGTAAAGGTGATGAATTGTACACACCGTCTATAAGATGTGAGGAACAGAGGAAGATCTGGATTGAGGGAAAATGACGTTCACACCTTGCTGGGAATCCTTTCTCACCAGTTGAAGATATAGAATTATTTAAATTGAGAGAGGAAAAACAAGCGACATTGAAAACATCAGAGGAAAGCATCACTGGTACCACATTGAAGCCTTTGTTTTGATCAGACAAAAAAACTAACCTGTTGTCAGTATATTTAAAAATGATGGCCAAGTGTAGCGTGGGGATCTATTGCATATGTGAATATGCATACAATGTCAAACAGTTTAATACTGTTGATTTTGGTGAATTGAGATCTGAAATTTTTGGAATCTAGCAATTAGGCAAATTAAAGTCAAAATCTGAATTCAGATGATGATCAATTTAAAACAACTTTATTCAAAGTATGCTGAAGTATTAACTTTGTAATAGTTAAACAAATTTGTTTCTTAATATGTTTCGTTCCAGCATTTCTTTTAAGTTTCTTTGATAATAACGAAAGCAATTTGTTTGAATGAATGCCATCCAAATGGTAACCGAATTTGTTGACGTACGGCTGACTGAAGTAAACAACGCTCTACTTTCATTTTACAGGATGGTGGTGCGTGTTACATTATTTTGTTTTATTTATCGTTCGTTATATGAAATAATGAGCTACTTACACCCCAAATTGTCTTATTCGATAATAACTTTTAATGTTTGAAAATGACTTCTATCCAATTATTACATATTTATGAAATCGCGAATTATGATGTTCTTTCTACTTTCATTTTCAACAGTAACGTATTAATTTCAACCTTTACTTGATTTCTTAAGAAAATAGGTCTTCAGTTAAAAGCTGATTTGGAGAATTTGACAAATTTTCGAGCGGAAGGAGAAGACTTTCGGTGGTATTTACGGGTAAGGAGGTTTTTTCTGGAGTTTTATTCTAGAATGTTCCAAGGAACCTCGTAGGTTACTCGATATTTCGACCCATAGAAAATTTGGTCCTGGACTTTAGCAAATGCATTAGGACCCAAGCTATTTTAGATTCATTTATATTGTTATCAAATAAAAATAAGATAAAAAATATTTATTTTAAAGTTGAAGTCGTATCATAGTAGTTTGCTCATTCATGTCATGTTTTAAATTAACGTTTAACCACAGGGGCATCTTATCCTCTCTGTTCTCTACTTCACATTACACATATAAAAATACACAAGGTGTATTTTTATATACTCAGGGACTTTAAAAACGCCTATTGAAATTGTTTTTATTGTCATAGGTACATTATGTTACATGCTGTAGGAAATTTTTTAAAAATCATAATTTTTCCATGGAATATGTTTTCATTTTCAATAGAATCAACGAATTTGTTAACCGAGTTTTTCCAAAGCAAACAGTTAAAATTACACTTTCAACATTTTTTGCTGTTTTGATTAGTATGGTGTATGACCACCATTTGCAACGTCACATGCTCTCAAACGGGACCTCATGGTTTGGCATACACCTCGAATTCGTCTCATAGGAATGTTATTCCCCTCTTTCTGTAGAGCCTGTGCTAATTCTGGCACGCTTGTGGGTTGGCGTAGACGTCTTTTTCAACGTCTTTCAAGCTCGTCCCACATGTTTTCGATGGGATTTAGATCGGGAGATCGAGCTGGGAATTCCAAGATGTTAACTCTATAAGTGTTTAAAACGTCGTCTATCGATGATATGGATACATGCCAAAATTATAAAAACAAAATACATAGGCAAAGTATTATAAATTAAATCAGAATTGTGAATTTGTTTCACAGGACATTTTTATATAGGCGTTTTTAAAGTCTCTGAGTATATGTGAAGTAGAGAACAGAGTGGATAAGATGCCCCTGTGGTTTAACCTCATCTCTCATTTAGTAGATATAGACATATCAACAATGGAAAATAAAAAAAATATAATTTTTCTTTCAGTTGAAGTGTTGCAATTGCAATGAAGAAACAACAGAGTTCCAGTACCTAAGTCTTGCTGTGAGTTTTCCTTTTTTGAAGTTTCTATTTTTTTTATTTTTTTTTTTATTTTTATAAACATTTTTTTTAAAAGTATTTTTTACATTTAAAAGTTAAGATATCAATATATAGTGTTCGCTCAGATGTGCTGTAATGACCATTTTCAGGAGAATACACCAGTGAAAGGAGGAAGAGGCCATGCTAGTCTTGTGATGAAATGTAAACTGTGCCATAGAGAAAACCATATAGGTATGTCATTTTTATGTGATGTTTATTGAAAAGCAGAAAAAAGAGAGGTTGTAAGGATACTTGTGTCGAGGCAAGTGGGAAAGGCATTCAGATTTGATTACATGACTACATATGAACTTAAAAATTGCATATTTTTGCATGTGGATTAAATAATTGTATGTTGGGGGGGGGGTTTGCTGGGGTTTTATTTTATTGGATGATAAATTGGTATGTAGATGATATACTTTATTATATGATTGAATAATTTCCACCTCTCTGATTGGCTGAGATCCAACTATGTTAGAAAAATACTACGTTGTATTGACCTGCACGTGACGTTCCAGGTCAATACAAGGATTTATTTCCTCTACATTGATCTAAAAATAGATCGGGAAATTCCAAATTGATACAAATTGTTTTTGAAAGCCATTTAAACTACTATGACTTTTTTTTCATGTGAACAAAACAAGCGAATATATATTTTCGGGTGAGGGTGGTAAGAGGGGATGCAGAGACACCCCATCCGACACTTTTACTGAACAACAATTTTTACTTTTTTGGAAGTCAGTTTTCCCTGATAATAATCCTTCCTTTAAAAATCTATCCTAAAAAAACTGACATAATTTTTTTTTCAAGGCAACTAAAATTGATAAAAAAAAACTTTATAAACAAAAAAATAAATAAATAAGACCTGTAAGGTTGATTATCATTTTAATTCTGCTTCTCTTAATTGTATTTGGATAGGACTTTTAAAATGCAAACAAGTAATGGGTTTTATCATTTTATTAGTGAATCATATAATAAAACAGTTATTGCTGTGTTTTGAGGTCAATACAATGATTTAGCCATCTTCGAAGTACAATATGCACCTCGCCCTCCGCGCTCGGTGAATATTGTACTCCTCAGATGGCTAAATCATTGTATTGACCTCAAAACACAGCAATAATTGTATAATATTTCTGGACATGAAGTTTGGATCTCTTTACAATAAATTATTAGAAGTTTTTGATTTACATCTTTACCACATATTAAGTTACATGTTTATTAATGCCTTTTTGGACTAAGAAACCACTCCACAGAGATCCAGGTATCTTGATATTAAATCAGTCAGTTATCAGTTTCTAGCTCTAATTTGACAAAATAACAGAGAGCCTGTGCTACATTCCTAGCATCATCAGGTTAAATCTATTTCTACCTACGGTATATGTAATTCCTGATGATTCAGTTATTGCTTTGAATGAACACTTCTGTCTAAGTAACTACCAGTTACCTTTTATTTTAGTTTTCATGCTTCATGTATGCTTCATTGTACAATGTATTTGTAATAAATGGTTAATTAAAATCTAAAATTTGCAGATTTTTCCTTTTATTTGCCAGGTATTTAAGGTAATTTTTTGTTTGATTTATACCATGTTGACACATAATTTATAAATTTACAGACATAATGAGAGACTCCCTAAAGCCATACTGTGAGGGGGACAGTGGAAAGTTTGCGACAGTGGTTGTGTTTGATTGCAGGGGATTAGAACCAATAGACTTCTCACCCAGAGTAAGTACATGTACCATAAACTCAGTAGACTTCTCACCTATAGTAAGTACCACAAACTCAATAGACTTCTCACCCAGAGTAAGTACATGTGTACACGGTTTTGTACCATAAACTCAGTAGACTTCTCATGTCGAGTAAGTACCATGAACTCAGGTAAGCATTGTGGCACATAGGTCTTTTGTTTAGGATTTGTATTATAATGTGCTTTATTTGGTACTGTTAGGATTTTTATTTTACTGATACGCTGTATTTGTAGAAAAGATTTTTATTGAAAGATATTTTTTCTCCAGGCAGGATTTGTAGCAGAAGGAGCAGAGTCTGGGACACCATTTACAGAAATAGCCTTCAACGAAGGGGTAAGGGCGTTATATGGCATGTGTGACCACATCAATTATTACATTATACACTTGTACAGTAAATCATCATATTTTCATGAAACATTATTTGCCTAAGTTAAGGCAAGCTATTTCTGTCTATATCCTATGTTGATACTTGAAAACAGAATTGTGATGTAAATTTTCACAGAAAATAGATTTTCACAGACAATCTCAAAGCATTTCATAATGAAAATTATAAAGATGTTTTATTAAAAGTGAAAACAGTACAAGTACCTCAGAATATTTTTGCTTACTTATAAATGACCTTCTTCAATACATTGTCCAAAGTGCATACAAATTTTCCGTGCTCATGAAACAGTATTTTAGAAATGATATGCTTATTTACATCCATATATATACAGTGTAACGTATTGTTCACAGATCCATATACATGTATATCCATCTTGAATAAATGAACCTTGTAAGGTGTTGGTTATAACCTAGGCCTTCAGCCTAGGTCGATCAGTACAGTGATATAATGTTGATATCTGTTTACAGGATCCTGATTGGTCAGAGTATGATGCACGAGCTAACCAGTCCGTGGGGGTGTTTAACATTCAGCACAGATTTGAGGTGGTCAAATAGAACTTTATCATTTTATCCTGTATATACGCATAATAAAAGTACACAGAGAGACTCTTGTGTGGTTTTCTTTTTGAAATGTTTTTAAATGCAACTCTAAACAATTCAAAATATAAAATATATGCTCCAAATCTAAAACCCAAATTTTTGCAGTATTGACAAGCTGCTCTATGGAGTGACTGAAGAAACAAGTGAAGAAATTTGTGTAATAAAAGTTTATTTATAAAAAGAAAAGTTTTGACAAAACCAGCATGTCAAAATGGAAAAGATGTTAACATTTTTTCAGCAATATGTATATAACGAGGAAAATAATTAACAATACATGTATATTAATATGTAAATTATTCATATGTAAATATAGGATGTTTAATATAGGTTTCTTTTAAATGCGTAAATGTCAATATGGTTCATATGAGAAAGAAAAATGTATTGCGCAGCAAATAATTCAAATGTTCTAAATAGAGGAAGAGGAGGGATGGTCAGGTATATGTACAACTATGTTCTCAAGATTTACACAAAATATCAAATATAAAGGTACTTCTAAATAAACTTATACAAAAAGGGAGGGAGTTAAGCCCTACCTGAATACCTTAAATTATGTAAAATTATTGTTCAAGGATATCAATTATCTCAGCAAATCTGATGTTATGAAATCCCTTATTTTCATAGAGTTGTATTTGAATGTATAAAGAGAGTTAGAGACCCACAAAATTGTGTCCCTATGAAAATGTTAGACTCAAAACTAGTCCATCATGGTTATATGTCTTCAACCATAAAAATGAATCCCCAAGAATTCAATATTTTTTTCTCAACCCACAAAAATATAAATCTCTTGAAAATAAGTCATTCAACAGTTTATCACAGACAAAAATATATCTTTTTACTGGTACTGGTACTGTGGTACATACATATATATATATATATATATATATATACAGTAAATCATTATTACAGCAAAGTGCTACGGATGACCAATTTTGGTTCGTTTTACATGGAATAATAATCACTTTGCTGAAAGTGTGAATTCGTTATAAGCAATTCACTGTTACCATGTTGTACTGTATATGAACATGCATTATATATATAATACAAGACACCATCAATACTGGAAGGTGATAAAATTTTCCATGGATGAAGTACATGTGTATTTTGTACTAATCACTGGACTAAGTTACATGATAGATGCCTCATTTGATGGGAGACCCTCACAGAATGGTACATTGGGAAGACTGCGTGGGAAGCTCCTCCACAGGGATAAACTCAAGGTCAGACTGCAGTTTGGGAATTCCGTCCAACACCTTTAACTGGGTCAAAATCTGGAAAACCCTAAAATGAACAGATGATTACGGGTAAGTATATACTTGAATACTTCAAGCTCATTGATTTGACTCGAAAAGATTCCAAATCCTGTAAGTAAATTTGTGTAAATTCATTTTAACATATGATAAATAAAAAGTCATTCTTCATCTATTTCACCTATAATAGAGTGTTTTGCAAGACTGAAAATGTTGATGATGCTCATCAGTTGCATGTAAAAGTTAATGATAAATATCCCTTTTAAAATCTAAGCATTAAACAAGAAGGAATACAGATTTCACAGAACTCTGTGTCAATGACCTACTTTGGTCGGTAGTTGATGGTGAAGGCCACAGGGTTTCCGTTCAGGTAGAGTTCCTCAATGGGAGAAGACCGGAGCTTAGACAGGCCAGAGAAAGAGCTGATGTCATTGTCCTCCAACATCAGGCAGCGAATCCGGGGGATAGAGGGCAGCTCCTGTAATTAGAGACCCAAAAACTTTAAATTATATTGTACTGGGATGTATTGGTTTACATAAAGAGGATTTTATGTGGACAATTAAAAATATTTATTTCTTTAATGTACTTGAGTTTAATAATTTGATAAAAAAAAATCCTTTAAAGAATAAATGAAATTGATAATTTGAAAGTCTAAAATGTTTGACAATCATTCATTTTTAAAAATTTTCATATCACATTAGTTACTCCCAATTTAAGTAGGAAAAAGTAAAAGTAAATTACCGAGAAGGAGTATATGAAATTATTATTAAGGTTCAACACTTCACATCTGAAATATAAAAGGAAGAAATTCGTATACATTTTTGCACAACTCGATATACAATTTTTGTAGTCCTGAAGGACAGTGAAAATTTTGATTGACAATTTACAAGTCCTGTCCATAAAAATTAAGAAAAATGTATCAAAACTGAGTTCTTGATGAAGAGAGAACTAACTTTGGAAAGGACTTCCACTTAAGACTCTGTATGGTGTTGTCAGTCAGATAGAGACGTTCGGTGTTCTGTAGTCTCCCAAGGACAGCATTAAATGTGGATCTCTGGTAAGAGTCCTGTAACTCCTGGTAACACAGGCTGACAGTCTAAGGAGAGATAATAAGACATTTAACACAGACTGACAGTCTGAGGACTAAAAAACATTTAACACAGGCTGACAGTCTAAGGAGAAATAAAAACATTTAACACAGGCTGACAGTCTAAGGAGAAAGAAAAACAGTTAATCACATATACATTGTTAGTGTGATTATATCAATTGTCAAAATTCAGTGCACTTATAAAAACTAAACATGTTTTCTTGATATTTTTATTGAAAATATATGAATTCATATTGTGCAGTGATCTAATATAACTACACTCAATTTTGAAAAAAAATAAGGGGGGGGATTGAAAATTAATATTTTTATACAAACACATTAGAAACTAATCCGCCACTCTCAATCAGCGTCAACAAATTGTAAAAATCCCTTCCCCTTAATTACAATGAACAATATATATAGAAATATTATTTCTTTGTAACAGTGGAAATGTACCGTAGCGTTCTCCCAGTTTTCCATTGTATTTCTGTAAGCATCCCTTGTGGATCCTGTGTGAGAATGGTGAATTACTTTGTCTTCCTCATCTTTCATTTTATAGAATGCTTTTTCTTTCTCTGGGGGACCTTAGTGAAAAATTAAAGTTTTATAAATCAGAATGCTAAAAATTATTATTAGAAAGTTCACACATCAATAAAAAAAATTCACACTTTGATTCAAGGAAATAAATAAATAAATCTTGAAACTTGCATAAAGACAATTGTTAAAAGAAAATTTTTAAGAAAAAGCCTCTGTGTCTCAGTGTTGTCTGAATCACCCAGCATTTTGGACCCAGGTTCCCTGTCATTTTTAGGATCGATGCAAAATCTGCTCCCAAGTCTGTAATGCCTATGAAATGGTTGACACATTTGGCCTTAAAAATCAAGTGTTGGTATGTTAGAGGTGATTACCTTCTCTGACTCTGGGGGCTTTCAGCATTGTCCCTGTGAGAACAGCCTCCCTTAAGTCATGCCACACAGAGTACTGGAATCTGTGGGAAGGAAGCTAAAGAAAACAGATCATATTTACATTACACATGTATTTTGCATATCAAGTTTGTGGAAATTTATGGCCTTCAAAACACCAACGTGTGTTATTCCTTTGCACAAACTGTTGCAGTTATGAAACTACACATGTACATCTTTCAAAAAATAATGATTCATTGCTTAAATAATGATTCATTTTATATATGATATTTTATTTATTGGTATTAGTAGTTAATGAAAGGCTGATTTTGCATACAAGTAATCAATGTGAAAACAATTATGTACATTTAGTCTTGCCTTTAAATTATGACTAAAGAAATATTAATGTAATTTTTTTATAATGTTGATGTTTGACAAAACCTGTGGAACATTGTGTGTGCCTTCCCCTGACTCTCGTAAATGTTTGTAGGCAGACACCAAGGTGAGCGGCACTGCTGAGACCCCATGGGATTGGTTAGTGTCCCCTGTCTGCTCAGTGTCATGACTCTGTGTACTCTCCGTTTGCAAGGATTCCCTAGAAAAAGAGATATTAACTTTCACGATGAATGACCTAGTCACAATTATACTGAATTTAAGAGATTGAACAGATCCTAATCTCAGTGGGATTTGTTAAGAGTAAAAATTTTAGACTGATGTCTCTTTGACATGTTACAGTATACACTTATTTAATGACTACGAGGTAAACAGTCAAATTATTGTTCCGAGGTAGTGGGGAAGACCTGGGAAACTGTTGCCCGAGGCTGGCACCAAAATGTAGTGGAAGGAATAGAAATGCGTCTTGATCGTATAGTGGTTTATTTAGACTCTGTTATTAACTATAGAAACATAACGTACAGTATTGTGACGTAACAATAACGTTAACGTACGTTATATAAACCCGTGGATAATCCGTGACACTCCGGGCACCGAAGGCCGAGGGCAACAGTTTCCCAGGTCTTCCCCACTACCGAGGGACAATAGTTTGACTGTTTCACCGAGTAGTCATTAAATAAGTGTTTTATTACCTAACCTACTATATAATTAACTAAACTGGAATAAAAACACACAAACAACCAATAAAGAGTTTTAACATACCAGTCTATTAATTAGCTGAACACAGAATGTAAAGATTATATAAATATTCAAATTGATTGTTTGTGTGTTTTATTCCAATTTAGTTAATTATATAGCAGGTAAATAGGGATGTCGTGATCATCAAAACGCTTGAATATCACAATGATGCTTTAAACAGGCAACAGTTCATTCTGTGGCACGGTCAACAGTTTGACTGTTTCATAAAATGAAATGTGAAACAGTTCAAAATGGCTAATTACAATTTATATAGTAGGTTAGGTAATAATCCAAAATATTAAGTCTCCATGAATTTCTCTGAGATTAAACAAATCCATCAATTACCTTATACAATAATTGATAACATGCTCTTGTTTATACCTCACTTCTAGATATAAACTGTTTATAAACAAATTAAAGAAGGAAATGTTTTTGACAATTTGACCTCAATTTTCATATGTTTTTATCTTTTACTATATCGCAACTCAAAGATATGGTACTCTGCACAGATCTTTCTCTTTTATCCAATTTCAGATCTTTATGATAATGTAGAATATTTTATATCATTATGCAATTAAAATTTAACCATAATGTTAAAATCAAATACGAACTCTGATGGTTTTTGATTGACGAATTTACCTACTAGTATTTCTGCAGCTGATAAACAAAAACAAGAGAGATCAAGAGAACCTTTTAACTGTTTAAAACATGTTTAACCAAAGAGCATAAAACTTGACCATATTAAAATGAGATTTTGACGAAAATTAGGGATACCCTAATCCTAAATTAACAAAAAAAGATTTCTCACTACGCTTTGAACCAAAACAACTCGATATAAAAAGTTAAAATTCTTCTCCTTGCTGACATTACCTGTGGGCCATTTTTGTTTACATTATCAACATAGCACACAAAACCAAACACTAGGCCTAGCCTTTTTTAAAATAAAAGACAAATTATTGATTCATTCGTAGAAAATATCATCTCTGTATTTTTCAGTAGACGAAAAAATATTCATTTTCAAATTACTCTGTACTAAAAATGATATTCTTGCAAAGATTTTTTTCTTTTCTTTTTTAATTTTTCCGGAATTAAGAAGTCTTTTATGTTTCAATTTTTATGCTTAGGCTCTTCCTAACATCAAAACCTGGAAGTTGGAAATCCCTGTAGAAACATCGCTGTATCCAGACATCGAGAAAATATATGATGTGAATATCGGGGATTAAAAGTTTATTACGCGATCACCCAAGAAATTGACTTCAGAAAGATTGTTTGGTAAGCTGTCGCTAACCGAGGGTGGAGGGGGGAGGGGGTTAATAAAAATACCATGTTCAGAGACGTTGTCCTGAACCTTGAGAAATGAAAGTATGATAATTAAACCTGAACTTCAACCATAGTTCACCGTAATGTAGCCCACTATAATTTTTTGTGAACAGAGTGTCCGGTTTCAGTTTCACTCTTTGATCTACCTCTTGTGTTGTCTGTACTTTTAAGAGCACCTACACCAGAAGTTCATCTGTCTGTCTAGCTGTCTGTCACTTTATTCTTTGGTTAACATTTTGAATAACACGGCGTGTTATTTATTTTTGAAAATCATATACTCGGCATAAAAAAATATGATTATATATTTGAAAAAATGTTTTTTAATATTATTACCATATATGATTTTTAAAAATAAAAAACTGTAACGACCGAGTACATGTATTTGCGACTGTAAATGCTGATTTAACGGTTGCAAACATCTGCTTTATTGGCTCTGCTTACGCATCACCGCTAAAACTCAGATTGCGACTGTTAAATCAGCATTAACAGTCGCAAATACCAAATTAAAAGACAGTTATTCCCTTATTTGAATTTTCCACCCTCTTTTAACAATAAAGGAAATGGTTAAATTCAATTAGTTTAAGGTTGTTTTATACTCGACTTTACATTTTCTATCTATGCTTTGAACAGATGATATCAGAATATTATTGTAAGGAAATGCAGATTTCTGTTCTCAGTGTGATAACTTTTTTTTGAAACAGGAAGCTGTAATATTACTGTGACTGGCTTTGTCTTGTAAGGCATGTAGTGGATGGAAATGTTATGCTGAAAAATATATTGGAGTATGTCTAAAAGAAACAAGCACAGGTCTGTAGATGCTGAGAGAACTGTGGCGGAAGCCATGAGACAGGTATGTGTACTATTTAATGTATTGAGAATGTATTCATCCTGTGTATATATAAAGGTATAGACATACAGTAAAACTCGTTTAGTATTGCAAATTCACGGATATAGCGAAATAATCTTGAATCTCAAGCTATTTAAATTCAACAAATTCCTTATACAGATATAACGAATTACGGATATAGCGAAGTAATTTCTAAGGTCCCAGTGAATTATTTATAACCGAGTTTTACTGTGTATGTGTATGTGTACTATTTAAAGTATTCATCATGTTTCTGTATATGTCTATAGAGACAGGTATGTGTACTTTTGTTTTGTAATCATAATCATGATAATGTGCTTTTATGCTCTCATATTTTTTTTTAATGTAAACTACAGGTTTATTATATTTATTGCTAGTTTTAGTTGGTTTTTGAACATGTATCAGGTTTTGAGTACATAAAGAACACGTTATTTTTATGGTTGGATACCTAAATGTAGATGACAGTTTCCCTTCCTTTTGTACAGGTGGAGAAGGCTATGAAACATGTGAAGGTGGTGACGGGTGGAATGAATGACAGGGGATTCGGGGCGGGTCCTGGTATGGAGTTTACTTCAGAGAGCGAGGAGGCAGAGGGTATGTATACTTACAATTATTACACTCCACTGTGGTTACAATTATTACACTCCACTGTGGTTACAATTATTACACTCCACTGTAGTTACAATTATTACACTCAACTTGTTAAGTGTGAGAGGATGTAATACCGGTATTACTATGATGTAGAATAAGATACATTTCATTGAGTTAATGAGACAAAGGACAGTCATAACAAAGATCAAAAGCATTTATCAGAAGTTATCAACATTAAAAAGGTTATTGTTAATATGAAAATGTTTGCATATTAAAGTAAAATTACATCCTCTGAATATTTTTTCTCCTTTATTTCTTAACAGAACCCATTTCTGTTAATCAGATCATGAACAACACAAGGCAATATGCTTGTGTAAATATATTTTTATTCATCATAAATATGTTGTGAAGGTAAAATGTCTGGGGTTTTTTTTTCTTCTGATGTTCACAGTATGTAGACATACTCCTCTAAATTCAAGTGATAAAAGATTTTACAGAGAGGATGAAATTTTCCATATTTCCATTATGTACACTGGTACCGTTTTATCCGTACTGAATACCTGAATCACATTGATAGCAAATACAATATCTATATTTTTGACCCCCCCCCCCCCCCCCCCCCAAAAAAAAGAGGGTGGGTGGGTTGTATTTTACTTTATATTTCATGTCTGCAACATTTAATTCTTTTGAATAGGTGCAAGGACAAAGATAAACAAAGATGGCTCAATCAAAATTGAAAAAGGTTATATTGGAAAAAAGACTTCAATACATATTCATAATTCCAAAAATGTCCAAGTTGGAAACAACAATGTGATGGTGGTAAATCAGACGTCAGGACGTTCTCGAGGGAGACGACGGAATGACTTGAGTTCTGATTCGTCAGACTCCGAGGAGGAGGAGGATCCACCCCGAGAGGCAGCTAAACCAATCACCGACATCTGTCAGCAGATACTCAGTAATTATCTCATTATATATCACAGACAAATAAAGTAATGAAGGCAGATTAAATACATTTTGTTCATTGTTTTCACAAGATTTGAAAATGGAGAGGGGTCATATGTGCACCCAATTGCAGTTCTTTTATTTGGTCATGTCAAAACAGTGATGAAGATTTTTTTAGTTCATATTGAGTTTTCCAGATACATGTACCATATCAGATTTGTTGACAATTTTAATGCCCTATATGATCTTTGATGTATTTTCCTAGGTTCCACAAGACTCGCCAATGACTTTGACATTAGAAAAGCTACCACAATGATTGGTAAATCATGGCGCAGAGTAGGTAAGATAAATAAGTTGTCTGCAGAAATCTAGTGAGATGTTACACATATAATGTAAATTGCACTTTCTTTGTCTCATTAATACATAGACCTGTAAAATGAAGTTCTAGTAAATGAAGTTTATATCAACATAAGAAATCTGAGTCTGTATTAAAGCTTCTTTATTAAGTCTGTATTGTTTTTCGCAGGTCGGACCCTGAACGTGAGTGACACTGACCTAGAACAGATCTATATCCAGTACTTCCGGGAGGAGGGGATAAGGGGTGTGGCACATCACATGTTTACAAAATGGAAACAACAGAACGGCAAGAAGGCCACAGTGGGAGTCCTGACAACAGCTCTGTCAAAGGTCAACGACCCCAAGGACATTCAAGTGAACTTTGAACCATAACAGTGGATTTAACAATCTCACTTGTGCCTTATTTTATGGTGATTTGAAGCCTGTATGTGATAAAATCAGGAATCTTTTTCCATCTGATTAGTGGATGTTCAGCTTGAATTTTTCAACTCATGATCAGCCAGTTTTGTAGAAGTAAAGCCATGCTGGATTAAATTCACTTAACATGCTGAAACTTGGAAGTACATGTAAAGGAAAATAGACAAAATTAAAATACAGAGAAGTCCAAAGTGATTTGTATTTAAGCCAAAAAGAAATACATGTAGATATAGATCTTAAAATTAAAAATTAGCATTACATTTGCATTTTTTTTTTACACCTCAGTTTAAATTAATTTATGTACTGAATCACAAAATGATATGAAATGTCTATTATACATGTTGAATATCAATCGTTTAATTATCATACTGACACTTGTTCCTTGTGTGTATGTTAACCTGAACATTATTATGGGACTTTTTTAAAGATATGTTCTTTGATTTTGTTGCATTTGATACACTATTACTTTTTTTTTTATAGAAGTGTATTCATTTTGGATATATTTCAGTTATGTATATTCTAATTATGTTTTAAATATTAAGCAAGTGGAAGGTAAATTAATTCATACCTCTGATTTTAAACATAAAACAGACTTTAAAAGTTCAACATTTTGTGTTTTTATTAGGGATGTCAACGAGTACCCGGTTAACCGGTACTCGATCGAACGTCCGAGTATCGAATACTAAAATCGGTATTCGGTTACTCGGATGTATATATTATGGTAACCTAACAAACAGCTTTATGATGAAAGTGATGACTAACTTTTCAATCGTTTACTTCCCTTACTTATGTAGCAACCTACCCTTATAATTTCCATTGAATATGGGAATTACGTCTCTCAGATGATTCCATACACGAGAACTTATGCTTAACGTATAAATAATTTCTAAACGAGACAAGCTATTGAAAAACAGGTTGATGAAACACGGATTTGAAGTCAATCATTTCAAGTTTTATGGTCCATACAAAGATCCTGTCATCAATTACAATCTATCATGACGTCAAATGCTGACTAATGTTTTTCAGACTCATTGTTAGGCCATTATATACAAACTTAATTAATTGTCTACGGATCTTTCTAGTTTTCCCGGTTATGACAAAGTACACACGGCCGGTGTGACCGGTCAGCAGAGATGCTCACTCCTCCATGGCACCTGATCCCACCTCTAATGTTTTGGAGGTCCGTGTTTGCCCTGTTCCTATTTTGTATTGTTGAATGAACATTTGAGCTTGAATACTGCGCGTTATTATCATATATTTCATTGTAATTTTTACAAACAACCTAATTTTTGTCATGACCAAATTATAAAATTATTAATATGGATAATCATGACTCAGTCAGGGTTGGTAATCATGGCAAAGCCTGGATTTTCTGTCATAGTCAGGACTTATATCCAGATTATAATGGCAGTTTCAAGATCTATCATTATGCTAGAGACAAGATGGATAACCATGACACAGTCATAATGGATATCATGGCACAGCCAGGATTGAAAATCATAACAAAAAATACTATAGTAAACTATAGTTAACTATAGTTTACTATAGGTAACTTTAGTACCAAAGTTAAAACTTTGGAACTTTGATTTACTATAGTGAAAACTTTGGAACTTTGATTTACTATGGTAAAAACTTTGGAACTTTGATTTACTATAGTGAAAACTTTGGAACTTTGATTAGGTACTATAAAACCTGTGGAATTATGGTTTTGCTTCTCATTCTGTACATTTTATAAAATGTCAAGAATAAGATTTATTAAAGCTTAAATGAACGTTAGAAAAACCCGACCCGTCCCCTTAAAGAACAAGGTACAAGAAATGAATTTTACTGAAAAAATTGTCCTTGCTCCGATAAATAAGCAATATCTATTATCATTTATGGAGAAAAAAATTGCTATAAGATAAAAATTCCGTCATTTTTAATAAAAATATTTGCTTGATTAACTTCAGTCAACACGTTTTTTCTACCGTTCAATGTAAATATTGCATTTAAATTACTTTGCATATTTAAGTTGAGATGAACAACAAAAATCAGCCCAAACAAATCAGAATCATTACACCATACACGTCTGTCTTTCGGTATCTTTTATTTCAAGCACACTTGGATATTGAGTCGGCTTATGAATGGAAGTATTAACTTTTGTCAATTTGTTATATGTCGTCGATATATCGAAATGTCCCGTTGAAGACAACATCAAGTGTTTTCCTCTTCCCATGTATAAGTAAGGTTTTGTATAATTAATACGAATATCAAAATAGGTTAGGTAACACATAGGTGCAATTAGTGTCGATGGACATTACAACAGATTGATGAAAGACCTGATTTCCAAAGACTGATTAGAAACAGTTTATCAGAAAATCAAGCGTCTTTGAATATCAACTTCAGACTACTTTTATGAACAATCAAATGTTTTTTTAAAATAATTTTGCAAATAACTAATGACAAGGTTAGTAAATTTACGAGTTCTGCTTTTATTGAAAAGGCAACTGTTTATGGGGTCAAAAGCCTATATAGACTTTAATTTATCGCGGGGGTTCGTTGTAAAGAGTGTTTTTGTAAGTTTTCTAAAGCTACTTCCATGTACATTTTAATGTTAATGATTTGGTAAAATTCTGTAATTTCATGTTTTCTTATAGTTCCTTGGATTTTTCAAGTTTTACATCACTTCAAATATGCTTTTGTTCATTACTTCTCTCTTTCACTGCTGTAGATATTCTAATTAGGAGTAAAGAAAGAGGCTTAGTAGAACATTTGCTTGGACCCCATATGTATATTTCTTTGCAAAAATTTTTAAAGGAGTTTTGAAATCTAATATGGATATGGTAATTAAGATTTGAAGGAAGATGAAAATAGTTAAACCGACATATGATTTTGAAGATTTAACTTCTTGGAAATGGAGTAATGGGTAAAAGTTGGATTACAACTTGCAAAACTAAATTTTAGTTTCTCTAAAATACAATTCAAATAATGAGTCTTACAAACAAAAACAACGTTTCCTGCTTTGTCAGGGTTCATGTACAGTACCTTATCTAGTTATTTATTTCTGTTCTGTATTCTCCACGACAGAATGATAATGGTTTTCCATATCCCCCCTCAGAAGCTTAATGTGACATTTTCACATCCATGATATATTTATTTCATTACGACAAAGTGTCACGGTCTTTTATATATGTGGTCCATCTTTTGGCGTAATCTTCTAAAGAATTAAAAAATATTTTAAAAGGATAAAATTTGATGATACTTTCACAGATCAGATTCTTTCATACAGCCTTATGATGACCTTGCGTTTTCCTTTGAAATCATGCCTTTACATAAAAAACTAGGGATGTCAAATCGGTCAATTTTTAATACTCGGTTACTCGGACGTTTTTCCGATCGAGTACCCGGGTACTCGGTAAAAGTGTAAATAAATATGAACAAGTAAATTTATATCTATAAAACATTGTAATCTCTTGTAGAAATAAAACCACATGCTTTGATACGAGGTTTACCCGTAAATGTATTTCTGTTGTGACATTGATGAGCACTTCGTGCCCGACGAAATTTGATACATTCAATTTTCAAGTTCAATTTATTTATCAGAAAAACACAAGAATTAAAATCATAAGTGGTTCACAGTGTTTTTGTTAAAAAAAATATTCTGCTCCGTAATTGTAATGTAACCGTTTGTTTCGTTTGATGTCCAGGTATCAGTTGTCAGACCTACGTATGTATAGTATCAACTTGAACAACATTTTATAAAATGTACAGAATGAGAAGCAAAACCATAATTCCACAGGTTTTATAGTACCTAATCAAAGTTCCAAAGTTTTCACTATAGTAAATCAAAGTTCCAAAGTTTTTACCATAGTAAATCAAAGTTCCAAAGTTTTCACCAAAGTAAGTCAAAGTTCCAAAGATTTCACTATAGTAAATCAAAGTTCCAAAGATTTCACAATAGTAAATCAAAGTTCCAAAGTTTTTACCATAGTAAATCAAACTTCCAAAGTTTTCACTATAGTAAATCAAAGTTCCAAAGTTTTTACTATAGTAAATCAAAGTTCCAAAGTTTTCACTGTAGTAATTCAAAGTTCCAAAGTTTTCACTATTAATAGTAAATCAAAGTTTTAACTTTGGTACTATAGTTACCTATAGTAAACTATAGTTTACTATAGTATTTTTTGTTATGATTTTCAAACCTGGCTGTGCCATGATATCCATTATGACTGTGTCATGGTTATCCATCTTGTCTCTAGCATAATGATAGATCTTGAAACTGCCATTATAATCTGGATATAAGTCCAGTCCTGACTATGACAGAAAATCCAGGCTTTGCCATGATTACCAACCCTGACTGAGTCATGATTATCCATATTAATAATTTTATAATTTGGCCATGACAGAAATTAGGTTGTTGCCATGGAGGAGTGAGCATCTCTGCTGACCGGTCACACCGGCCGTGTGTACTTTGTCATAACCGGGAAAACTAGAAAGATCCGTAGACAATTAAGTTTGTATATAATGGCCTAACAATGAGTCTGAAAAACATTAGTCAGCATTTGACGTCATGATAGATTGTAATTGATGACAGGATCTTTAAATAATTTTGCAAATAACTAATGACAAGGTTAGTAAATTTACGAGTTCTGCTTTTATTGAAAAGGCAACTGTTTATGGTGTCAAAAGCCTAGACTTTAATTAATCGCGGGGATTCGTTGTAAAGAGTGTTTTTGTAAGTTTTTTAAAGCTACTTCCATGTACATTTTAATGTTAATGATTTGGTAAAATTTTGTGATTTCATGTTTTCTTATAGTTCCTTGGATTTTTCAAGTTTTACATCACTTCAAATATGCTTTTGTTCATTACTTCTCTCTTTCACTGCTGTAGATATTCTAATTTGGAGTAAAGAAAGAGGCTTAGTAGAACATTTGCTTGGACCCGCTATGTATCTTTCTTTGCAAAAATTTTTAAGGAGTTTTGAAATCTAATATGGGTATGGTAATTAAGATTTGACGGAAGATGAAAATAGTTAAACCGACATATGATTTTGAAGATTTAACTTCTTGGAAATGGAGTAATGGGTAAAAGTTGGATTACAACTTGCAAAACTAAATTTTAGTTTCTCTAAAATACAATTCAAATAATGAGTCTTACAAACATAAACAACGTTTCCTGCTTTGTGAGGGTTCATGTACCTTATCTAGTTATTTATTTCTGTTCTGTATTCTCCACGACAGAATGATAATGGTTTTCCATATCCCCCCTCAGAAGCTTAATGTGACATTTTCACATCCATGATATATTTATTTCATTACGACAAAGTGTCACGGTCTTTTATATATTTGGTCCATCTTTTGGCGTAATCTTCTAAAGAATTAAAAAAATATATTGATAGGAGGTTTACCCGTAAATGTATTTCTGTTGTGACATTGATGAACACTTCGTGCCCGACGAAATTTGATACATTCAATTTTTAAGTTCAATTTATTTATCAGAAAAACACAAGAATTAAAATCATAAGTGGTTCACAGTGTTTTTGTTTAAAAAATATTCTGCTCCGTAATTGTAATGTAACCGTTTGTTTCGTTTGATGTCCAGGTATCAGTTGTCAGACCTACGTATGTATAGTATCAACTTGAACTTGATCAAGTTCTGATTTACGGTTTTCGTACACTTTTCGTTCCTAGATTTTATAGAATTACGGGGCGGTATTTTGTAGTTTGGTGCAAGGATGGACAACAGATTTTTAAAGCCTTTGCCTTCAGCCATTTGAATTGGCATGTAATTAAACACAACCATATCAACAATCGCACGTGTAATATCATCTGTCTCTTTTCCCGAGAATAACCGGCTTCTCGGAGAATTGACAAAGATATCTAATTTTTTTAAACATAATAGACTTTAACCGATGTTCAGTGAAAACATATAATAAAAAAGCAAACCAAGAATAAGGGTAGTAGACAGTCGAAGGTGTGGAAAGCCAGGTAGCAGGTGCTTGGTCACGATAATTACTGTATAAACACTGCCACAGGCGATAACGGTCATTCAGAGGCGTAGGAAACCTTAATTACTCTACGTACAAATGCAATCGACCATTTAACGCTTTAAAACAGATTGTTTAATGGATTAATAAATAAGCATATAAATATAAAAAAATATACATCCGAGTAACCGAATACCGATTTTAGTATTCGATACTCGGATAGATTTATTAAAGCTTAAATGAACTTTAGAAAAACCCGACCCGTCCCCTTAAAGAACAAGGTACAAGAAATGAATTTTACTGAAAAAATTGTCCTTGCTCCGATAAATAAGCAATATCTATTATCACTTATGGAGAAAAAATTGCTATAAGATAAAAATTCCGTCATTTTTAATAAAAATATTTGCTTGATTAACTTCAGTCAACACGATTTTTCTACCGTTCAATGTAAATATTGCATTTAGATTACTTTGCATATTTAAGTTGAGATGAACAACAAAAATCAGCCCGAACAAATCAGAATCATTACCCTGAAAACAGACTAATAACTAAAAAAAAACTTAATGAAAAACTTACAAAAACTTTAAAACTTTGATTTACTATAGTAAAAACTTTGGAACTTTGATTTACTATGGTCAAAACTTTGGAACTTTGATTTACTATGGGAAAACTTTGGAACTTTGATTTACTATGGGAAAACTTTGGAACTTTGATTTACTATGGTAAAAACTTTCGAACTTTGATTTACTATAGTTAACTATAGTTTACTTTAGTATTTTTTTGTTAGGGGCAGTTAGAATTGGCAATCATAGTCCATGCAGGCAGAATCATGATAATTATGATACAGCCGGCCAGGGTTGATTATCATGACACGGTCAAGTATATTCTGATATATACGATGAATTATAGAATCTTAAAAAGAGATATTCAAGATTTTAAGCTTTATTGCAAAGTGGAATTATTTTGCCTTTCTAGGACAGGAATTGCTTTGTTTGTCAAGATAGAAACTTTCTTCTACAAATTTTTTCTCGTTATCAATTTTCACTCCTATTTTTTTGGCCGAAATATGATATTGACGTATCTATCTTTGTAATGAATTAGCAGCACTAAAATTGTCTTAATTGCCTTGCACAAATATACCTCTCCCCCTTCTCACTGCAATTAAGTTAAGTATGCCTCCTACTAGAAGCATAATAAAAGTACGGACTTCAGCGTTATAATGTTATTTCCAACAGGTCTGTCTGCACAAGTTCCCGCGTGACAGTAGGTGGCAAAACCAAAAAGACAGATAACCATTGGAGGACTGTACAACAAAGCACTATTTCTCCATAGAAACTGCCGGTTCTCTGGGGATAATTTGACAGATCATTATTGTGCGTCTATCATTTACTTTCATTTATATAAACGAGTCCTGCTGATGCTGATGTAGGAATAATTTCTATAGGATTAGTGCTGTGCCATTAACCATCTATATAATTGGCTGATCAGGTGATTTTCATAAACTTTCTGGGTAAAGAGCAAGTAATCCATATCTATTCAGACAAATTTAGGTTTACAAAAATGTCTACACAGACTTTACTATTTCAGGATAATCATAAAATATGTAAAACAATAATATCGTACCAATCTATGGGATCGAGCCTCTCCCAATCAATAGAGTGTCTGACTCAATAATATGGCTCACATGGTCCAGATCATATCATACAAATTATCATAGTTTACATAAGTAAACTTATCATCACAAAAATATCTACATATTCATTGAAATAAAAACTATTATCTGTTTCAATAAAACAGTTACTCTTAAATTCTATCTCTCAATCAGATTCTGACTGTGAAAGTGCCATGGAATTAACTTTGGCAATATTACAGACTTTACAGTTAAATCAAATATTAGAAATCATATTAGAATCAGTATATAAATATTAGCTTACCTTAATAGAGAGAAATAGCGTCTTTGTCAATGTCAAAAGTCTGATAAACAAAACTATAATTATGGCCCTCTCTACTCAAACACTGGACAAAGAATGACCATCAAAACAACAAATTTTGGAGGGAAAAATAAGTAAACCGATAAAACACAACCTTACAAAGTCAAAACCAATGAAAATCATGTATACTTCAAACCAAAGACCAAAGACCAGAACCTTCATACCCCGAGGCAATAATAGTTAAGTACAGGTACTACCTGTTCTACCTGGGTAATCTTATATCAATACATTTATGTACAAATTAAAAACATGAAATATATTATAGATTTATTAAATGAATTAATAAATCTAATACTGTAACATTTATATATTTGATATATTAATATACGATTTATAGTGTTCTTTCTATAATCCTGTATAATTTTATTTTGGTTGTAACTCGTCATCTGATTGGATAAAAAATCCGTCTAATCGTATATGTTGCCTACGATACAATGACTTACTTCAAAACGTAGTCTACTTGACCTTACTTTTAAAATTTGCTCAATTTATAGGTATTTCTGAAAGATAATTTGACTTAATTTCAATATTTAATGGAAAATTAAATCATTAGGAATAAATTTAATAGCTACCCAAGTTATACTAGTATAACCTGGGTTGGAGCAGTTTTCTTAGTTTTGTCTTATGTCCATCACAAATGTTGACTTACTATTAAAACTGTCTTTGTTTGCTAAAAAGATATTGGCCTGCTTCTAGTAACTCTTTTCTGTAATTGACACTACTCTTCCTTACTTGACTTTGTATTTTGTACATATGTAAAGATGTTCTTGTACCTAATATACCATTATATGGTCTGAGTGTAAATAAACAAACAAAACATCTCAACAACAAAAAAGCAGTTTTCTTAGTTTTGTCTTAGTGTGGTTTCAACCTATCAATATGAACAAACTTGAATATGCACTGCTTCAGGATGATTGCATATTGATTTTCAGATCTCTGCTTCCTTCAGATAATTTGCCAGTACTAGTATCTTATGTAAATTCCATTTTGTGGTTTCACCCAAAGGTCCGAATTAAACTCTGCAATACCCGGGGCTTGATTTCTATAGATAATGTTATTCTTGCGACACCTTATATTCACGACATTGTTACTGCTTTACATAATCCTTAGGAAACATAAATACGCGAGCATGAAAATTTCGCTAGCACACATGTCTCATGTAGTTACGCAAAGATAAAAGTCCCGCAATTTAAAGTGATTTAAAGTACCTTTATTTAATAATAATGGCCCCGTTGTTCTTGTGGAGAATTAAAATGTTTTCCCCCTTCATTTCGTGCAACACTTTGATCTACTCTGAACCGAGCTTATTTGAATCTACATTTTGTGTAGCAACTCTCATTTATGTATTTTATTTTTTGTAGATATTTTAGTCATCTCCAGATGGCATGACCGTAGGAACCGGGGAGTTTGGTGAGGAGTGTTTGTTTCTCAAGGAATTTTGGTAGTGTATTGTGTCTATCTACTCAACTGAAAATGTATGCCCCCTCCCCTCCAGGGGCGTAGACAGGGTACTTTTGAGGTGGATACTTAAATAGGCGGGGGTAGGGGGTTGGGGCCGAATTAAGACCCCCAATAGGTCCAGGGCGAAGCCCTGGTGGGGGCCCGGGGGACGAAGCCCTGGGAAACTGGTGAATTTTCGACGATTTCGATGTGCATACTTCACCCTTCTGGCATTTTTCTTACACTTTTTTTAGTTTGTTACGCAGCCACATATAAAGTCTGTTCTTAATTCCTTGTACAAAATGCGGACAGTCACTCAAAAATGAGAAAGAATATGTCCAATAGCGTTGTTCAACGAACCCACTAAAACAATTTTTAGACTTTTTTTGATCGACAAAATACGTCTACGTATGGTTAACATAAAGCAGTTGGTTAGAGTGATTGACTGGTTTATCGGACCGCCTAATTGACTGATAGTCACTCAGGCTTACATAATCATTGATATTAAAAATACACCTCTAAAGATTTAAAATAACAAAGAAGAATTTTTTTCAACTCATTTTCTGACACATTACATATGTAATTTTTTTAATTGTATACATTTTAAAATGAATGTTCATAAATATTCACAAATCTGGTATCTTTAACTTTTTGCAACAATTTTAAAAACGTGTAAAATAGACTATTGGTTTTAAGGTAGTGTTGCGGATGTCAATACTTGAACAGGTCTTTTTTGAATATTCAATTCAATTCACTTTATTGACAACTAGTGCTAATTGTAACGGGGACCGTTACAGATGTTCCCCAAACGCTCCCCATCTTCCGTTTTGATACCTTTCTCTACAAACTTCACTAAAGATGTGTAACACTTTTTTATATTTAATACAATTTAAATATTTTAAGAAGTATTTTAATGGCAAACAAGGGCGTTCCATGTGAATAGAAATATTTAGAAAAGGCAGTTTTCCTATTCCAACAAGAAATTAAAAAAAAGCACTCAGACTCAGTACCATGCGAGTCGCAATATTTAGAAAAGACCCTCTTCTCTGTAAACAAAAGACACCCGGCGTATCATGTGAATGGTTGTATTTAGAGGGTTCGTATATGGGAGATTATTAATTCACAAAGAGATCCTTCTCTTGGACAATTTGACACCCAATTCACCCAAGAATGCTTTTATCTGTCGTCGTACTATGTAAGCCGATTGTAAGGAAATGTCCTCGAAAGGAGTGAAACTTAACATATTTTCTGGGAATGGGTTAAGAAACAAGTCAATATTGTCCTGATGGATCTCTACTAAAGGTGACAAAGTTACTTCAGAATATCAAGCTTATAGGAGAAATAAGGAAATGGATACACATTTGCAAATGTCAGATATAACTACATGTACATATATATGGTATCATTTATGTATTTAACAGACAATATTGTAGGCATTTTTATTAATAGATAAGAAGAACATTTGTTTGGAGAGAAAATCCTAATCTCCAATTCTCCAATACAAACGATTGTTGAGGAAAAAGGGATGCTAAGGATTTAAAAAAAGATGAGTCCCATTGACTGAAACTTACATTTCTCAATTTGGAGAAACTTGCGTGTTCATTCTTGTTTTAACAAATTCCAAATTTCTGATTCTTTGAGCCAAGGACACTTACTCTTTATAGCACCCAATACCACCTCTGATAATTATAGGGGTCCCTAGCTGTTTGATCTGCTCTCAATTTGTAATGTTAAGACGATTTAAGAGCTGATAAGCTATTCCATACAAAACATGCATACTCTGAAATACACTCGTTTTTGAGATATCTTCGCTGACCCCCATCCCACCTCCAATTCTTTGAGTGAACAATACTATTATAAGTAAAGACATGCAAACACTCACGTTTGTATTTTCCGCATAAACGAAGATATCTGTAGAGAAAAATATTGAAGTACGTATATGGGATGAAAAATGTTAAATTAACAAACGAACGAATCTAATATATCACAAATCTACAAACAAAACAAATATGTCAAGTGGGCATAAACACAGACTTCTGCTAATTCTAAGGATGGGATCAGATGCCTTGGTAAAGTAAGCATCCTCTGTTGACCTGATCCGGTAGACTGAACATTCTGTTATCAAATTCGAAAAAAAGACCTGATTATTTGTCTAAAAGAAGTCAGAGAAACTTGGAATAATTTGTATTACGGACATAGCCCATGATGAGGCATAAACATTATTACCTTTACTGCTGTCGATTATCATAAATGTCCCTAACATACCAAACATTTTACATATTTATGTTTTTATGCTGACAGAGAATGTGACAATGTTGTATTTTTTAAGGCTCTTCATTTTAATGGTATTTTAGAGGAATCAATTCTACAGGTGGTAATCTAACTTATAGCCATTGTTCGCTTTCTAAGAAGGATATTCCCAAAATCAAGTCAGTTTTAGACACCTTCAATATTCCTAACAATCAACATGAACCTAAATTACCATAAAATATGGTATAGATATTTTTATAAACATGTAAATATACAATATTGAGTAAACCTGCTCTTCTTCGTAAATTCCATGTAAATATTCATCCCATGCTGTGGTCCTACTCAACCTCGATTACCGTACCTGAGACCGTTTCAAATCACTTCTTGAAATAATCATGGTCCTGTGGTTCGAAAGAAGACTTTGATAAATTTTCTTACTCTATATTTCCATGAAAAAATTTCTGCTTTATTAATGTGACTCTAACCTATGCTTCAAGTTGAATAGATGGAAATATACACGTGTTCAGGATATTATTTATGATTTCATAATAATATCACTATTCTCTGCTTTACTCCAAAATGTGTGCCTTTACTAGTATTTAATGTAAATCCATATTCGCGGTATCATCCGACACCAAAGTCCAGGATTTGACAAAATAATTAATCTGCATTACCTGAAGCAGCTAACTTGCATACTTACACGACTAACAATGGCCCTGTTTTTCTTGAGAGGAATTTGATAGGGTTTTCTCTTATCCATTGAAACACTTTGATCTCCTCTGATTTGAAATAATTTGAAGCGACATTATGTCGACAAGCTTTCAATCATGTGTATTATTTTTTGGACCAATTAGCTGTTTTTTTTTCATCATCTCCCCTTAAAAGGTATTACATGTATTTCTTCCCTTAAACAAACAAGAAACCCCTTTCATCCAAGAATGCTTTTATCTGTCGATATACTTCTTAAGCAGATTGTAAAAAGATATTGTTCCAGAAAAGTGTAGGTATTTTTATTAGATAAGTGGACCCTATATGTTTGGAAAGAGAATTCTAATCTCCAATTCTCCAATAAAACCGATTGTTGAGAAAAAAAAGATGATATTGTTAAAGAAAATGAATCCCATTGACTGAAACTTGTATTTCTCAATTATGAGAAACTTGTATATTCCTTATTGTTTATTGAATTCCAACATCACTGATTGTTCGAGTCAGGGCGTAGTACACCCTCACATTTGATATTTATAGGGGTCCCTGTTTGCTCTGCTCTCGATTTGTAAGACTCAGAAGATTTTCGAGTTGAACAATTATTCCATACAAAACAATCATACATCTGATATACTCTCGTTTCTGAGGTATTTTTGCTTCTCTTACCAAATGATATGAATTAACAGTGCGAGTATCGGCACACTCCATCTTAATTGTTAAAAAACGTTTACACTTTTTATACTATAAACATATGTTAATAGTATAGTAGATGTAATTTTTTTAAACAGGGGCGTAGTATTAGGGGGGGCCAGGGGGGGCCAGGCCCCCCCACTTTTTCTCCCGACATTACCTTTACTATAGAAAATGTTTACTG
>PRKT01000032.1:779460-792518 GCA_003671525.1 Saccostrea glomerata
TTTTTTGCTTGTCAACTTTTTCAGGTAAGTAAAAAAAAATTTTCTCAGGTTGGCCCCCCCACTTCCAAAAACGATGCTACGCGCCTGTTAAAACAATGGAGATGGGGAGTGCCTGTATGCATGTTTGTAATAAAGAATCTGTAAAAGTATCATTAAATTTTATTCAGTTGTATAGGACGAGTTAAGCATAAGATATGGTTATCCTTCTATGACAGCGTCTATGTTTTGTTACGGGAAGCCCAAAATATGTGTCGGGTCAAAAAGCAAAATAGGAGTTCACAATGGCACTATGTATCAAAGAATCTGTGAACGTCTCATCAAATTTCATTCAGTGGTATAAGAGGAGTTGCGGATGAGAGATGGGTAACCCAAAGCGTAACAGACGAAGGAAAATCCCGATCACTATATACCCTCCAACTTTTCAAGCGGGAATGTAACAAAGACCTTAAAATTGGCATAAAACAAGAGACTTTGTAAAAATTGCAAATTCTATTCTGTTGTTCACCAGTGATTCTATATTTATGTTATGCTGACAAAGCATATGGCATTCTAAGGTTCATTATTTCAATTACATTTCAGAGGAACTTCGATTCAATTCTACAAATGGTAATCTAACGTAAACTTATAGCTGGCTTTCTAGGGTAGAGATTCTTCAAATTATGAATCAGTATTAATTTTTTTTATATATATTTCAACAATCAAATTGAATTTGATTACCACAGCATATACTGGACTTGAAAAAAATCTAACAAAGAAGCAACGCTGGTTCCAGTAAATGTTCTACCAAGCCTATTTCTTTTTTTCTAGTCAAAATATTTACAGGATTGAAAGGGAAGCTTAAGATGAACAGAACAACAATATATCAGCAGTGGTTAAATCAAATCTAATGGGCATTTAATCCAAGGATTAAAATAAAATGTCAAGAATAAGATTTATTAAAGCTTAAATGAACGTTAGAAAAACCCGACCCGTCCCCTAAAAGAACAAGGTACAAGAAATGAATTTTAATGAAAAAATTGTCCTTGCTCCGATAAATAAGCAATATCTCTTATTATTTATGGAGAACAAAATTACTAAAAGATAAAAATTCCGTTATTTTTAATAAGAATATTCGCTTGATTAACTTCAGTCAACATGTTTTTTCTACCGTTCAATGTAAATATTGCATTTAAATTACTTTGCATATTTAAGTTGAGATGAACAACAAAAATCAGCCCAAACAAACCAGAATCATTACCCTGAAAACAGACTAATAACTAAAAAAGAAACTTAATAAAAAACTTACAAAAACTTTAAAACTTTGATTTACTATAGTAAAAACTTTGGAACTTTGATTTGCTATGGTAAAAACTTTGGAACTTTGAATAACTATGGTATAAACTTTGGAACTTTGATTTACTATGGTGAAAGCTTTGGAACTTTGATTAACTATGGTATAAACTTCCGAACTTTGATTTACTATGGTGAAAACTTTGGAACTTTGATTTACTATGGGAAAATTTTGGAATTTTAATTTACTATGGTAAAAACTTTCGAACTTTGATTTATTATAGTTAACTATAGTTTACTTGAGTATTTTTTTGTTAGGGGCAGTTAGAATCGGCAATCATAGTCTAGGCAGAATCATGATAATTATGATACAGCCGGCCAGGGTTGATTATCATGACACGGTCAAGTATATTCTGATATACGATGAATTATAGAATCTTAAAAAGAGATATACAAGATTTTAAGCTTTATTGCAAGTGGACTTATTTTGCCTTTCTAGGACAGGAATCACTTTGTTTTGTCAAGATAGAAACTTTCTTCTACACATTTTTTCTCGTTATCAATTTTCACTCCTATTTTTTTGGCCGAAATATGATATTGACGTATCTATCTTTGTAATGAATTAGCAGCACTAAAATTGTCTTAATTGCCTTGCACAAATATACCTCTCCCCCTTCTCACTGCAATTAAGTTAAGTATGCTTCCTACTAGAAGCATAATAAAAGTACGGACTTCAGCGTTATAATGTTATTTCCAACAGGTCTGTCTGCACAAGTTCCCGCGTGACAGTAGGTGGCAAAACCAAAAAGACAGATAACCATTGGAGGACTGTACAACAAAGCACTATTTCTCCATAGAAACTGCTGGGTCTCTGGGGATAAGTTGACAGATCATTATTGTGCATCTGTCATTTACTTTCATTTATATAAACGAATCCTGCTGATGCTGATGTAGGAATAATTTCTATAGGATTAGTGCTGTGCCATTAACCTTCTTTATAATTGGTTGATCAGGTGATTTTCATAAACTTTCTATTCAGACAAATTTAGGTCTACACAAGATGACATTAAATCACTTCCCTAAAATTTAGAATTCCCCGCGACACAGCAGAATATTAATAATGTCACTACTTTTTTGTTTGTTATTCATCTGAACAATAACTATCATTTGCCATTGAAACCCAAATTTGAATCTTTAATATTTAGAAAGCCACCAGTAGCGTTCTTTTTAATCTTGTCAAGTTAATTCTAGGAATGTTAAATAGAATTGTTTAGAAGAATGCAATTGTTTCTTATATATATATTTTTGATATATTAATATACGATTTCGAGTGTTGTTTCTATATTCCTTTATAATTTAATTTTAGTTGTAGCTCGGCATTTGATTGGATAAAAAATCCGTCTAATCGTATATGTTGCCTACGATACAATGACTTACCTCAAAACGTAGTCTACTTGACCTTACTTTTAAAATTTGCTCAATTTAAAGGTATTTCTGAAAGATTATTTGACTTAATTTCAATATTTAATGGAAAATTAAATCATTAGGAATAAATTTAATAGCTACCCAAGTTATACTAGTATAACCTGGGTTGGAGCAGTTTTCTTAGTTTTGTCTTATGTCTATCACAAATGTTGACTTACAGTTAAAACTGACTTTGTTTGCTAAAAAGATATTGGCCTGCTTCTAGTAACTATTTTCTGTAATTGACACTACTCTTCCTTATTTGACTTTGTATTTTGTATATATGTAAATATGTTCTTGTACCTCATATACCATTGTATGGTCTGAGTGTAAATAAACAAACAAAACATCTCAACAAAAAAGCAGTTTTCTTAGTTTTGTCTTAGTGTGGTTTCAACCTATCAATATGAACAAACTTGAATATGCGTTGCTTCCGGATGATTGCATATTGATATCATTTTTCAGATCTCTGCTTCCTTCAGATAATTTGCCAGTACTAGTATTTTATGTAAATTCCATTTTGTGGTTTCACCCAAAGGTCCGAATTAAACTCTGCAATACCCGGAACTTGATTACTATAGATAATGTTATTTTTGCGACACCTTATATTCACGACATTGTTACTGCTTTACATAATCCTTAGGAAACATAACTACTCGTGAATGAAAATTTCGCTAGCACACATGTCTCATGTAATTACGCAATGATAAAGTTCCCCAATTTAAAGTGATTTAAAGTACCTTCATGACTATAATAATCATGGCCCCAATGTTCTTGTGGAGAATTGAAATGTCCCCCCCCCCCCTTCATTTCGTGCAACACTTTGATCTACTCTGAACTGAGCTTATTTGAATCTACATTTTGTGTAGCAACTCTCATTTATGTATTTTATTTTTTGTAGATATTTTAATCATCTCCCCTTAAAAGAGGAATTGATCCTTCTCTTGGACAATTTGACACCCAATTCACCCAAGAATGCTTTTATCTGTCGATATACTTCTTAAGCAGATTGTAAAAAGATATTGTTCCAGAAAAGTGTAGGTATTTTTATTAGATAAGTGGAGCCTAGATGTTTGGAAAGAAAATTCTAATCTCTAATTCTCCAATAAAACCGATTGTTGAGAAAAAAAAGATGTTATGGTTGAAGAAAATGAATCCCATTGACCGAAACTTGTATTTCTCAATTATGAGAAACTTGTATATTCCTTATTGTTTATTGAGTTCCAACATCACTGATTGTTCGAGTCAGGTCGTAGTACACCCTCATATCTGATATTTATAGGGGTCCCTGTTTGCTCTGCTCTCGATTTGTAAGACTCAGAAGATTTTCGAGTTGATCAATTATTCCATACAAAACATGCATACATCTGATATACTCTCGTTTCTGAGGTATTTTTGCTTCTCTTACCAAATGATAAAAATTAACAGTGCGAGTATCGGCACACTCCATCTTAATTGTTAAAAAACACATACACTTTTTTTTACTATAAATATATGTCTATAGTATAGTAGATGTAATTTTTTTTAAAACAATAAAGATGGGGAGTGCCTGTATGCATGTTTGTAATAAAGAATCTGTAAAAGTATCATTAAATTTTATTCAGTTGTATAGGACGAGTTAAGCATAAGAGATGGTTACCCTTCTATGACAGCGTCTATGTTTTGTGACGGGAAACCCAAAATATGTGTTGGGTCAAAAAGTAAAATAGGAGGTCACAATGGCACTATGTAACAAAAAATCTGTGAAAGTCTCATTAAATTTCATTCAGTGGTATAAGAGGAGTTGCGGATAAGAGATGGATACCCCAAAGCGTAGCAGACGAAGGAAAATCCTGAACACTATATACCCTCCAACATTTCAACTGGGAGTGTAACAAAGACCTTAAAATTGGTATAAAACAAGAGACTTGGTAAAAATTGCAAATTCTATTCTGTCGCTCATGTCCCTAGCATACCCAAAAAACTAAACAGTGATTCTATATTTATGTTATGCTGACAAAGCATATGACATTCTAAGGCTCATTATTTCAATTATATTTCAGAGGAACTTCGATTTAATTCTACAAATGGTAATCTAACGTATACTTATAGCTGGCTTTCTAGGGTAGAGATTCTTCAAATCACGAGTCAGTTTTAATTTTTTTTTTATATATTTCAACAATCAAATTGAATTTGATTACCACAGCATATACTGGACTTGAAAAAAATCTTACAAAGAAGCAAGGCCGGTTCCAGTATATGTTCTACCAAGCCTGTTTCTTTTTTTCTAGCTAAGATATTTACAGGATTGAAAGGGAAGCTTAAGATGAACAGAACAACAATATATATCAGAAGTGATTAAATTAAATCTAATGGGCATTTAATCCAAGGAACTTTTAGGAAATTCAAAATCATGAATTATAGCGAGCGCAGCGAGCGTCGCGAAGCGACGCTCGTAACTGCGAGCTCTAACGACAACGCCTGGGCGAAGAGAAAATTCGGACTACTGCACATTCATTCTTTAGAATTTTTTGCCGCAGTAATTTTGACCCACAATGCATCACTTAGCTAAGTTGCGTTCTCGCGAGAATGACGGCAAATGTTCAACAAAAAGTTTACTCGCCTTGTTTAAATGGATACATATTGAAGATAAATTGTAAACGTAACTTTTTTCATTAACTTTCAGCACTGTTCAGTTTTTTCTTGGTATTTGTAACTTACATACGACGTCATGTGACGTCAGAGTCTAGACGCACCAAATGTCACGTGTGGTTTGACGAGCCCGATCTAATTTTAAAAACAATAGAAGAGTTTGCGCTCGCTCTAACGGTCGCACCGTCAACATATTATAGAGATAAGAGTATTCAAGGGCAAACATTTATTTAACCTTACAAATTTAGAGCAAAGACCTCCAAAACATCATAGGTGTGCGGGGTTCGACACTAACGGTAGCCCACTAGCCCGGAACAACTAAATATTTAGGTCGGGCTACTAAACATGTCCATTATTAGCAAACATATTATTGTATTCACATGACACGGATTTTATTCATAACTTTACAAATGAGAAGAAAACACGTCACCTCGACTTAAGATAACTATATACTAGTTACTTCCATTTATACATGTTATATGTCGATTGGATATATCCTACTGAGCTTAAAATTAAACACAACAGAGTCTGAACATTCTGTTTCATATTTAGATAATTTGCTAGAAAAAGATTTTAATTTTAGCCAAACGACAACACTTTATGATTAATGTGATACTTCAACTTTTCTATTGTCAACATCCCTTAATTATGTATCAATATATACTTATCACCTGCATACAGGATCGATGTCTCCTTGTTTTAAAATTTAGATACACAAGGGCATGTTCTGCATAGAGATAAACGGTAAAAAAACTGACAAAAAGTTGATGAAACAAGAATGTAAACAGTCGATTTAAAACAAGTCCCCACTTCGTGTGTTTAATGCGAATTGTTAGACCATAAATTTCACACTAAATTGTCTATTGATTTTCCCGTTTTTTCTTGAATATGAAAAGGAGCACACTGCGGGCGTTACCGGTCGTCAGTGGATGCTTATTCCTCCATGGCATCTGATCCCCCCTCTGCTAGCTATTTGTAGAGACTCGTCTTTGCTTTGCTCCTGATTCTTATTGTATAAATAGACTTTTGACTTTTTAAAAATCCTGTATGAATATATTCATATTTCATATAAGATTCAAGGACCCTTCCCTTAAAAATTATACGTTGATACAATCTTGAGATATTAAGCAGCTTATTTTCTACACGTCCAAGTTATCAGGAGTTAATTCAAACGGAAAAAAACTTGATCAATGTTTTTTTTTATATATAAAAGTGATTTGGTGTAATTTGGAGGACATACCATTTATTCAAATGTGGAAATGCTTGGTATTTTTTTTTAACCAGAGCGTTTCTCTAGCTGAAAACGGCTCAATTAATGCGATTTTACTTTGATGGGATTTTTTGAAAATCATAATGCGTATTTTTACAGACCGTTAGAGCAGGTGATGTTTGTTGTGCATAATTCAAATCTTAAGATTAAGCCTTCTTTTCCATTGATTTCTGATGTCCCTGATATTGTTTTCTGTTTGATTTTGAATTTGTTTTCAAAGTATTTTCTAATGTTTTTGATCACCATGGTTTTAATATGACTTGCTCATTCAACCTTCATAAAGTAACCATAAAATGAACAGTAATACGTAATATCGCTTTTGAATTCTCAAAATAAACTTCACGTAGTCGATATCTGAGAACCTTGTTTCTTTATTAAACTTTATGTCAAGAAACACGATATTTCTATGAAATGTTTCGAAATAATCTCAAATACCACGTACACGATTTCTGAACTTTGAAAAAATAAAACAGTTATTTACGTAATCAGAAGCTGACCAAGAATTTTCAAAGCGCAATTGGATTAGACATTGTAACATTTATGCCCTTCAAGAACATACCAATATTTCTTAGCATTCAGAAGTTGATTCTTAAGGAAATGTTTGCTGATTTGCCTCTAAAAGAGATGAATATTATACTTTCGACAGACAATACAAAATTGTCTGCTTTCTTGAGTTTGAGTTTTACACTTTCATATAGATCAAATATTTAATTTTGAACCCCATGACATATAACACTTTTTACAAAAAAAAAAAAAAAAAAAAAGATATACATTGTATGTAACCTTGAGAAAGTCATGCTGAACATACTTGTATATCTATGAGAAATGGTGATAACGATCAGTATTTAAGGTCATAGATCATTGAAACAATGCAGATCGGGAGCAGATTATCTTTATTTTGTTTGTCGAAGAATCCTACTTAATTAAATTCGAATGGGTTACAATGTTTTGATCAATCAAACAGCCTATTTAACGATAAGAAGGTTTCGACTTCTACTCGAAGCTAATTTAAATCTCTAAAAAGACTAATTGAATTATTTTTTAGGGATTGTTTTTACCTCTACAAAAGAAGTCATTATTATCTTGAATTTAAAAAAAAAGAAGAAGTAAATGGAGTATCTTTGAGAGGATGTTCAAGCAACATTTGAAATATTTTGTAATAATATACAGGGGGAGTCTTAAAGATAATTTTCTATTCATTTTAGCTGCTGGTTTTCTTTGTGAATGAGTATATAATACCTGGTAATTAGATTTCTTTTTTTTTTCAGGTCAACGATTTGATTTAAAAAATCAAAATGTACCACGTGTCATATAGTTTATTTTTCTCGGATGTACTATTAATAAGGATCTAGTGTATACTTATAGAAATTGACTCATAGTAGTAACTTAAAACTTGCATGATATTCATATGCATATATAATATATATTTTGTCTTTGCTTTTGTTGTCAAAATATAACACTCTATATATAAGGAGTGAATATTTCATCAAACAGCTTATAAATAATATAAATAAAATACTGCTCTCCATCTTCTCCAGCGAAACAAAAGTGAAAAGTAGAGGCTTGTCTTGACTGAGCATCAAAAACGTAACTTTTGTTGTTTTGTTTGTGTAAAATTGCGTACAACTGCTACACTGCAATAAACTCAATTAGCTCAGAACATCATTTGCTATGTTCTACACAAATTCTTTGGTTAAAGATTAAAACATAAAATAAACATGTTGTTTAGAGGATCAAGGATACTTGGCCATGTTGTCGAACTTTCGCGCTCTCTGAAGAAAAGTAAGTTGTTTTTTTTCCCAGTTATTCGATAAATTGACTCAACTTCAAATTTTTGTCCGTGATGTGATCAAGTACGTCTTTACACAGAAACATACAGGAAATATAAATTATTCGACTATTCAGGATGATTATTTCTATTGCTAATTGCTACCAATAAATTTAACTAATCTTCTGCAGCATTTATTATAAATGAACTGAAATTTTTGAGTTTTTTTTGTAGTTCTACCTAAACTTCATAAAATAGTTTGTCAGTTAAATTGTAAATTTGTAATATTTGACTCCCCCACCTATATGTCTTATAGATTCTCAGTATGCATTCTTAGAAATATTTGTACATGAAACTATATTGTAACTCCCACGGTTCAGAAAGGTCTGTTTTATGTCTGTTCGCCTCTGAAGAAATCAATGAAGGACAGTTTATTGGAGGTGTCTCTGTTTGGACCATTTCCTGGGAATCTCCTGGAATTGTTTAGAGATCATTAATCTTAACATGCAACGATTGGAGTCTAACGCCAAAGTAAATTCCAACTTATTAATTATCCTGAAATTCCACCACTCTAAAATATTAGCAAGGACATACAGAATGACGGAAATCCAGGGATTGACAACATAGTTTCAGGTAAAGAAGTTTTTTTCTTTTAAAATATAAGGAAAGGGTCTTTGCGTTTAATATAATATTTGTAATTTTAACATGGACTGTTTAATTATTCGGCTGTTTTTACTAACCGTTTGCTTTGTGTCGGTGTTGTCCATTGAACAAAATATCATTGCTGAAATAAGATACATGTACTTGCAATATTTTCTTGTCGATGAATAATTCAAATCGAATTTCTGTTTTAGTTTAACTACGAAAGATTTTTTTTTTTGTTAATTTTATTTTGGTTCATGGACATTGATTTAAATAGGGACCTGGGATCTAAATAACGAAACAATCGATTCTGCAAACGGTGTTCTATCTGACTTGAGGGACCGATGTCATTAAATGTATTCCTTGATTAAAATGAGCATCATTCAAACAACGTATTTCAATTACGACAGAAAACCGGAATTGCAAAGTCTCCAATTCTGCTTTTTAATGCAAGGAATAATTTTACTCTGGAAAACACAATTTTTAGAATCAAAGTTAAACATTAAAAAAAAACAACATTTTGTTCTGAAATCGATCTGTATTTCATTTTCTATTGGCGTTTAAACATGATTAAGGTTGAAATTCTAGTTGTGATAATGGGGGAAAGCATAGGGTTTGCATGTTTGTTCCGTGAATAATGTTTTGGACTTTAATTTACTTTACAACATCCCCAATATTCATGTCATATCAATAATTTCTTCAGTTGAAGTTAACCTAACAAAAATTGTAAAATCTTTATATTTCAAACTGAGATCATGTCAATTTGAAGTTTTTGAGACGACACCCACCTTAAATGCCATGTTTCGGCGCGTGGCATTTGTTAAATACAGATAAATTTATATCATAGTTTTAGTTTGACATAATTGTATACGATTTAAAGGAAATCAGAAACGTTCCCTTCCCACTATAAATCACTATCGGGAATTAGCCGATAACCATCTGGGGTGGAGAAGTACACCACACATCTTGTTTGGCAGACTTTTAAATAAATGAAAGACATATATTTGGACCATAAACATACGTCATCATCTATCTCGCATTAACAATGCATTGTCAGGCTCAACATTCACATAATGAAGCTGTATATATAGACCAACGTTTGTTACAGAGAACCTTTTTCACCCTCTGTAAAAATGCAAAGATAATGACTGTTGTTGATGTGAGCACAAAAAATAAAATTATCGAAAGCAATTACATCAAAACACTCACTGGAATCACACGAGGATTTGTTTTTCACATTGGTATAATTGTATACGCAGTAGAACAAGAAGCAATGTCCCCGCATTATTTGAAATTACCATTTTTTGTCGAGTATTTGTAGAATGACAAATCCTGTGTGAAGTTTCATTGTTTTTTCTTGATTTCTTAAAGACGCGGCACACACCGAGGGAGATCGACACGACACACTGAAACACGACTTGACAAACGATTAGAAGTTATTGATAGGACACAGTGTAATAACTTGTCTCTGTTGTCTCTATGGTCTCCGGGGGTCTTTATTGAACAGCAAGTAATGTGTTCTTTCAAGTTCTCATCAAACACAGAGAAATTCAATTTTGGCGTCGTGTAATTGCTGATTTATAGCTCAAATTAAGTACTTAGACCTATGTCAATGATATTTTGCCCCTTTCCTGGTATCACACTCTTATCGAAATAATTCCTAGAGATCATTTAGTAAAAAATATTATATATTAAATCAAAAAGTTATACAATGTATTAATTCTAATACTAATCAATGAGCAGTCGCCCACGTGGCGCAGTGGGTAGAACCTCTGCTCTAGAGTCGCGAAGTAATTAAGGAGTTGATTCTTACGTAGCGGGTTCGAATCACACTGGGGGACGTGGACACCGGTCCCTCGGATGAAATCTATAAACCGAGGTCCTGTGTCACAGTAGGTGCTGGCAAGAAAAAGACCCTTCACTGCTCAATGGCTGTAAGTGCCGAGTATAGGACAAAATTTGCAGCTCTCCTCTGGCAAAGGGTGGCATCTCCATATTGATAAAAAATTCTTCAGAGGGACGTGAAACAACACACAAACAGTCAATCAATCATAATACTTATGATTAGAAAAAATACTTTCCAAAATTCATTAGGTTTTATGAAAATTGGATCTCTGCAATGACAGACGATGTTCACTTCTCCATGGTAACTGATCCCGCCTCTGATGTTTTCCGAGATCCGTGATTGGTAGACTCCCACTTTGTACTGTTTAAAAGGACTTTTAGCTTAAGTATTTCCTTTTTTTCAACCAAAAAAAAAAGAGACAGTATCAAAATCTGTAATATGTATAGGTCTTCCTCTCTACAATTCTTGAAGCCATTTCGTTAATTTTTACATATGGCGCTGGCAGGGAAAGGGAGGGGTGTAAACCTCTGAGGGATTACAGTAAAATTAACTTGGTGAAATATTAAAAGCCATTCTCTGTAATGACTTGAAATTTTATATAGGAGCTGTGGCACGCCTAGTCTCAGAATTTCTCCAAACTCTCTATGATAAAATTCATTGATACCCTAAACTGAAATTAGGCAAAAATTGGTTGCTATGTTTTATAGTTACCATGGCAACATGTCTTAAAGTTCGAAAAATGGCAATTTTTAACATGTTTAGAGCCCCATAGTTAAGATTTGCGGCAAAGCAAATAATTGGCAATGACTGTTTCCAAAAGTTGAAGGTCAGATGTCTCAAATGCATGATAAACATGTTTGGTAAATCAACTATTATATACGTTACTATGGTAACAAAGTATTTAAAAGTAAAAAAAAATATTCATTGAATTTTATAAAGTCATACATGTAAAAATAAAAGGCAATTATAGGATGAAATGTGACCAAATAATAAAAAAGAGCCTTGAAACATATACCAAGAACAAAATATGATATTTCAATTTGGTTGGCAATGGTTGCCAAGGTTTTTATACCACATAGAGCCTTCAAAGTAACACTCTGTATGTTTAAATCTGATCTTTTCTTTTAAAAAAGCACATTTCCTCAATTGTTAAAGATGTTGGTGTGCTCCTAGTTTTCCCATTTGAAAAAATTCAGATTAGATTCTTAAAATAGAGCGTTGCTATGGAAATAAGCAGAAAATATATGCTCAAAAACCTAAAAAATATTTTCTTTCCTTGGATAATTACCCTTAAATGTAGATTCCCAAAACTTTTATGATTGATATTTATTAACAGCAAACCTGACTTTTAATTTTGACTATCATCCAATCTCTAAGTGGATGCAAGAAGTTGGCACACAGGGTTTAATATTGATATAAAGTTCACAAAATCGAACATTTTCCCTTCTTGGTAACCATAGCAACAGTGTTGTTTTCTTCATCAAATTTTATCAATATATGATATTCAACTTCAGTTCAAACAGATAAGTACTATTCAAGCTGAGTCCTTGTTTTTTGATTATATGGCAATTTAATTTAGATTAATTTAAATTAAAATGCAGCGAAAAATAATTCACTTTTAGGCACTGGTACTTTCTTTCCATGGTAACACTGCAAAGTAGCAATGATACCCAATTTTTTTTTATGGTTTTGGTGTTGCAAGGTCCTAAGGATGCATATTTGCAAGTCTTGAATTTTCATGTTTTTCCTCAAGACTCAAGCTTAGTTACTGGTTTGCATGGTTACACTGTGTTACCATGGCAACCATAAAAGTTATTTCTAGAATAATATTGCTTATACTTATATACTTAAGGTCAAACATTTTCATTGTTTTTCTTAAGTCGTTGATTGAGTTTGAGCATGTAACACCTACCATTAGTGAATACGGAGTGTTTTTCAGCATATTTCAGCATTTTAAATGTATTCCAAATGTACCCTTGGTTACCACTTACTTAGAGATATATTCTAAACAGTTTCTTTACAGTAGAAGTGACATCAAGGTGTCATGTTTTTGTGAGAATGGTTTGTTTGCTTTTTCTAGTTTTTATTAAGCCACAGTCAAGATTTGAAGTGGCTGAAAATCTCGATTTTTCAAACTTTTCCGGCTGTTGCCATAGCAACCGAGACAC